>JASMMZ010000002.1:416658-578464 GCA_038502455.1 Anisogramma anomala | reverse complement strand
TTTTTTTTTTTTTGAAATTCCGAGGATATTGGTTCCAAAAATTAGCTTACCCAGGTTAAAAATTTGATTATCATAGATAGAACCTCCCTTCAAAGTATTTCCGATATTAAGGATAAGGCCGCGGTATATGGGCGGGGCCTTAACCTTATTTTATTTGGAAACCATACATGTAGTTGGAAAACATTTTATAACGCCCGTTTTAGTTACCCAATAGTAGATCTCAAAGTGAAATTGGCTTTATTATTATATAAAGAAGTCTAATAAAGTCAAGCCATAAAGGGTAAGACTTATAAAATACAGAAACTTCTTGGGCAAGGTATACAAGATACAGCTTAACTAATGAAAAAACAAGTTTAATCGGGTTACCGAACTCCAGGATATATATAATATTATCGATGAGTTTAAATATTCGTTATTACTTTGTATCCCTCATTTCAAAATCAGAGAAATTTTGTTTGTAACGCCAATTCATCGCCTCAATCCCTCAATAACATTTTTACCAAGTTTTTAATTACTAATAATATTAATGACGACCTTTTCAACGATTAGAATAGCTCCAAGTATATGGTATTTTTTGGTTTTGATTTTTATATGAAAAAAGTATGACGTAATAATATATGAGTTCGTAATAAGTCTGTCGGAATTAACGACATAATGATACGATTAATTGAAACAAAGTGTGTCCATATCGTAAACCCCCTTTTCATATTCTACAACAAATACCCTTACTTAATGGTTTTCCCGCAAAAATAGCTGTGGTCAAAGGTTTTTACAATATTTGAATTAGATAATCGAAACCTTTTGTAATTAAGTTTATGATAGTCGATTATATTAATTCCAGTATATTTTCATAAGGAAAAATATATTATAATTGAGTGGATTTCTCGATCCCTCATTCAGAACGCGTAATATAACACGTAGAAAAGAGAAAAAATATCTAAAAGCTTCGCCGTTTATATGACGACATCGCTATATTATGATATTATATCCGTCTTCACCGATAGCAAAGTTACGTTAATCCTATTGCAGGAAGTTTAAATAATATCTAACAATTTACTTTATAACCGTTAAATTTTGAAAAAAACTGGGCTTAAAGATTATCCACAAACTACTTATCATCGTTAATGGTTTCCAAACTAAAAGCGTAATGTGGGTCTGACATTAAACGGCAACTACAGGGTTTTTGGACTTTAATTATGATACCTTATAAGGCTTCTCCTTTACCCTAATCTTTTATATAACATATATGTTAAATTTACCTAAATATTATATAAGACAGCCATTTATTTATGTCACCGACGTCCATTTCCCACGAATCTTTCAATTATTAAAATTAAACATCGTTAGTTTCGAAGTTTATTTACGATAGACGAAAAAGTAAACGATTGTTTACCTACTAATTTTTACCTTGCAAAAAATGTAAACCTTTACATATTATCAGGCTTTAAGGTTTAAAAAACCTTTTTAAACGTGGGGGTCTTTTATTTACACTGTTGTAAAACTATTTTATACGATTACAAACCCCTTACCTAATACCTTGTTTTCAGGTACGTTATAACTAAAGTTTGATTCAAGGAATTTTTATTGGGGCGGGTATATATCGGAAAACGTGTAATAATAGCTTGGAAAGTAGTTCAATATTATAAAAGTATTTTGCAAACAATATATATGCCCCCGCCTCACCTTCGACGCATTATAACCACCGTAGCAATAGTTTTTATAATTACTCCCTTCGCCGAAAATATTTCGGTCTCGGGTAAAAGGGTTTTAAAAAACAGGTTTTAGTATACTCATCGGTACAACGAGGAAAGTAACCCAGTTATACTCAACTTCGCCTACTATTGTCGTCATTAAAGACTCCGGGTTACTCTTCAGCAAAATCGCTTTTCAATAATATCGGTTCCGTTATACATAGCGGCTAAAAACCCTTGAAGTAGGGCACCTATCCGTATAAAGTATCGAAATAACACCTGTAACAACATCCATGAAGACCGGAACTTATATGTTCATGGCTACGCTAACCGATAAGTGAAAATTCTTCTAAATCAATAAGATATTTGAACAATTTACACGACTTTAGGCACGTATAACGTGGGATGGCTACATCAACTTGAAAAAAAAATTATTCGTTATGACAAAGACCTAAAACGGTTAAAGTATGTTCATTTTTCCTCATAACCGATAACACGTTTTCCAGTTTGTCGCTACTTATTTAACGAACCTTACGATTTTCCCTTTACTCTCTTGACAACCTTATAAGCGGTCAAACTAAAAAAAATACTGGTGTATTCTTTAGGCCTGATAATGAACCCTAGATTAATACTATACCATAATATTCATAGACGGGTCCGAATAATTCTTCGATAATAGGTGTTACGTTGAGTACGAATGTAAATTTTACCGAGACGGGCGTATGATTATAACAGGATACGTTAACCTATACGTTAATACTAACTTCTATAATACAGAGGAAATCAGCGATTTTCGATTCCTTGAAACAGCTTCGAAAATTACGTAAATGGCTAGCCGGAGGCATGGTAGTGATGTCTGAAGAATAAGGCGGTCTCCGTAGCCACCAGCTAGGCTACAACAAAAATACTACAAATACACCCTTCACGTCTTAACTACCTCTCCAAAACATCCAACTTTTCATTGTAATAATCTGGTAACTTGTTTAGGGGTCGAATTACCTCACAAATCTCCTGGATTTGCAGTTAGATTCAACGAGAACTTACGTAAAGAGAACGAGAACACACGCAACGAGAATAAGTACGACTATAATCCGCGCAATAAGAACGAAAACATACGTAACGAGAACGAGTACGACGAGAGAGAAAACTAAAATGCAGATAGCGTGACTAAGTCAGTTAAATTTGGTCATTTCAAAAACTGGATCGAATTAGATTCGAGAGACAAGCTAAGGACAAATTGTTCAAATTCGTAAACCTGACCCGGGAAACACAACCGCTTAATATATACACTATCTTACAAAATTTATCTTTTTCAAGGCATAAAAATAATTATTGATATTCAACGTATAAAACCTAAAGTTATTGATGTTACGTTAATATCTTTTACTTTCCAATAAAATAAGGTTTACAACAATATTTGCTGAATGTCCCAGCGAAAAAAGGAATAATTATGCCGAAGATGTTGAGATCTCGGTGAAAATACAATTAAAATGATATATTTCTTTACAAATAATATGAAAGTTACCTTAAAACTAGACATAAGGAAAAAGCAACCAAGTACGACAGTAATATGCCAAAAAAGGAACGCTGAAAATAGGATATGTGAAAGGCTCTTTTTATTACTCGGTTCAAATCTGTTATAATAACATCAAATACTGGTATAGCAACCAAAGTACACTTATTCGAACGACGCCTTTACGAGTCGCTGGTTAAATACGTACAGAGAGCGGATAACCTCGCCGTTTAATGCCTCCACATACTATTAAAAACCCCAAAATCGGTTCTTTATACACTTGACGGATAACGGCTGGCAAATAAATATAATATTACAAACGAAATTAACTAACCGATTGGGTTTTAAAAACCTTATAAAAAATATAATATATGAAGACGAGATGACATATGATAATGTATGAAATATGCTAATCTCGGTAAATATAGTTCCTAATTGACATAACAACCTTTTTTTCCTACTTGATTAAAAAACAAAAAAAGCGTTTAAAATTACTTTATGAAAAAATAACTCACTAAGACCATACAAACCATGAAACTAATACAAGAAAAAAAAAGGCAGGCTAACACCTAGAGGTAATAGGGGAAATAATTTCGACAATTTATAAGATACTTATGGATATGAAAACTTACTCTAAACCCATCTTTAATTCATTCGTTAAGAAACCACCCTGAATTCTAGAAATAAGAATCAGTGAAAAAATGGATATATAAACAATTATAAACACAAAATTATAATTAAACGTATTTTAACGATAGAAACATTCATAAACCATATTATAGGTTTTACAATTATCCTTATCACTGATATCTTTATGCAAAAAAGTACTAGATATCAAACTTTATATTAGCAAGACGAGTAATTTCCGAAAAGTTGAAAGTAAGAGGCGAAAAAAATACGAAAATATATGAACTCTCGTTTATAACATGGATAAGTCAAGTCAAATACCAGAATTTTAATTCTGTTTTCGATATTACCTATATCGAAACTTTATATTTAGCGGATTCCAATATGCCAAAACAAAATGTATATAATATTTGAAACGAATACGAAAACCGAAGTACACGTGAAAAAGGCCTATATATTTATGAGAATTAGTAATGTACTGGCGAAAAGAAAGGGAAAGAACAATAGGTAGAAGAAATTTCGTCTTTGATGGCTGCTAAATTCCGTAACATTCAAGCTACGAGACGTTCAAAATCATACGCTCGTATAAAAGACAAAAAGGGAGGATACTTTACTCGTACAAGACTGAACTCCCCTTATCTTCGAGCCTTATAATCTCAGACCATTTCAACGATAACTTAGGCTGACAGAAACCGGTTTCAGAAAGAACTATTTTAGTTTGGCACCGCTATACAAAAGGAGTACTGAACAAATACCGATGGATATAAAAAGGATAAAATACCTATCCGAACATTTTTAGGTCGCCCTAAAAACATTTTAACTAAAGGAATAACTTACGAGGAATCTACCCTTAAATTTTCTTTGAAAAATATATTCAATCACAGTTCTATTTTACGTAAAAAATGGCTAGTATTTGTGGCCTCAATAATATTCGACGAGTGGATTTTCTTTTTTTAAAAAAAACCAAGAAAAAGAAACGATAACGCATAACATTTATAAATATATCTATGATGACAACCGTAAAGAACCGCGTGATGCCTCGTATAATTGGAACGAAACTCGGTTTTATGAAGGGTTCCATTTATAATATTATATAAGCCTCTACTTAATAAGTAGCGGTTTTCTCGTTAAATTTATTATATGTGATACAACGAATTATCCAATAGAAATTATTTAAACATCGAATTTATCTAGATGGATTACAACAATTAATAGAATCCGTACGATATTATTAACTTATATTTCATATCATCCTATCATTAGTGATATTTCTTTATAGTTTCGGTATTTTCTACTGTTAATTATCTCTTATAAAACTTATTATTGAGCCGTAAATTGATCTTTCGTTGTTGTATTATTAATCAATATATTGTAAATATTTATACGTTCATAAAAGTGGGTAGATATTCAGTCATTATACCTTTTAAATGACGTGTAAAACTAATGCTTTTTAATATTCGACCAGCTTATATAAATATTTTTTCTGATAAGAACCGATACTCGTCGGATGAGTCGGATACTAGTAGCGAAGAGGAAACACTCAATTCGGATTTCAAGGACAAGAATAACAACGATGAGGACGAGGACTTGACCCAAAAAAAAAAGTTGTAAAATTCTTGCAAAAGTAAAATAAACTTATTAACATCGTAAATTACGTATAATAATAAGAGAAACACCTAAACTAAGTTAGGACTTACACTTGGGGAAGGCTATTCGGCAACTCAAAGCCTGAGGAGATATTGATATTGATCAATAAGTACGTTTTGTTAACTTTTGATTTATACGTACCGAAAATGAGAACAAAGTATGTACGAACTAGAAGAAAAATACGTTAACGAAACGAGACAGATATTGATAAAGGCGAGTTAAAAAGAAAAGAGAACGAAACAAGAATAACAGTTATAATTGCGAGACGGAATGGAAAAATGGAGAAAAGGTTGAAAAAATCTTTGACGTTGAATAAATTAAAGAGCTTCCTCATCAAAGAATATTTTAGCATAGTTTACTAGTCATTGCGTTGATTGTTTTCGCGTACGTTAATTCGAAGTTTGAGAAGGAAAAGAAACACAGAACTTTTTTAATGCCTTATGCCTCCACTATTATTTAGCAAACTATTAACTTTTCATTGTAACGAGAATACTAAATCGGGGTTGAACTATTCCAAGGATAACATTTTGGCGTTACGGGATTTACGAAATAATAATAACAGGAAATGATTATTTAAAGTTTCGGCATATAAATATTAATGATGATAGAAAGAAATGTAGAAACGTAAGGGAAAACTAATAAAAATGTACTAAGCATACGGTGAGACAGAAAGAATACTGTGGATATTACTATTTACCGTCATAGATAGTATACATAGGCTAAGTAACAGTGCACTGTATTGCAGGGTACACTCCTGTAGGGTACACGGTAACGTATCACGCTGCAAGCTATACTCTTGCAAGACACAAAGTGCATCATGCATGGGTCGGTCTGGAATAGTTATTTCAGGCCGATGGCAATACGTGGATCTGTATGGAATAGTTATTTCAAGCTAACGGCAATGTGTGGATCGGTCTAGAAAGAGTATTCCAGAGTTATACGCTCTTGGTGAAGGACTTATAAGCCCTCACCTGTGGCGTATACCTCTGGATACTTCTTTTGGAAAAACATCTACATCTTACTTTATACTACAACCACTAATTATTTTGATTACTTTTTCAATCATTTATATTTTCGTGAACATTATAAGCTTAAGACCTTACCGATATTAGTTAGTCACCGACTCGATCGACTATAAATAGCTTAAGAAAAAAGAGAAAAACACACGTTAAATACTTATGACGGGATATTATAACGGTTTTCACTGTTGATACTCTAACACTACGTTTTTACAAAACTACACGCCAACGTGTATAAAGAATGTAAAGACTAAGTAACTTAAAAAAGAAAAACTTTAATACGATACTATTAACCCTTATTTAGCGCGCTAACGTACCCATGAACTTGTTGGAAAGCGTTCTATCACGTATTAAGTCACGTAAGATAAAACTACTAAGTTTTGAAACCCTTTATTAGAACTTACCTAAAAAAGATTTCACGAATCGCTCGCTTTAGCAAAGCCATGATCGGTTGTATACAAATAAATAAACCGATCTCTCTACTAAGATCGGCTATATACTAAGAAACCAACCGATCCCTTTACCAAGTTCTGTTATAATACGTTAATACGAATAAAATACCGCATTTCGAAGCGCATAAAAACTCGAAATTTCCTTTACCATACCTAATTTCCTACATTCTTCCTATTTATTTTAAATTTGCCTACGTTCACCTTATATCTCCTAAATTTAGTACCTATAACGTTTTATGTTTTCCTAACCACTTAATGAGTATCGCACTAATAACGTTAATAAAACTAATCCGAAACGCTTAACTAGTTTGTAGTTGATATTTATTTATGTTTCGTTTGAAAGTTATTCATATTAATAAGCGAAAATAAGCCTCATTTCGGCTACTTTAATTTCTTCATTAGCTTTATATTCGCCAAACTACCTTAAACTTTAAATATACCTGAATGAAATATGAGATTTTAATACTTTAATATATCGTATAAACGCCCAGAGATCATCGAAATTATAGACTCAAATTCAACAATAATAAAGGATGATAACGCTCCCTTTACCGTCCTGGTCAAATATATAGGAATCAAAAAGGCTATAGCATAAGAAATCGACTTAGTTCTTTGAAATAACATAATCGATTCAGTAGTTAATGAACTTTAACCTTGTACTAAAAATAAATATATCTTAACCGCTATATACCGTTATTAAAAGAATTAAATACAAGGACTTGATTTACTAAACGAATTTAACAACAAATTTTTGGTTTGGATATTAGAAATGTAATAAATGGTACTCCTTATCTTTGCCAAAGACTTACAAATTCAATTAAAAACTAAATGATTAATACCCTAAGAGGTAGAAATAGGCGCTTTATAAAGACTTTTTTCGAAATAACACAACTTATAGATGTATCAAGCTAAGAAGATAAAAAATTATACCTTACAAACTTTATAAAAAGGAATTACCTTATAAAATAAAAGAGATTATTGTTGAAACGAGGGGAATTAAGCGTAAGACAATATAATCTTATAATACAGGCTAAAAGCAGGAAATACAAAAAAGAAAACATTTACGATACTTATCAACCATATAAGTATAATACACCCTTATACCGGCTTATACCGTAGCGTGAAACCAAACGTGAAACCACTTCCTAAACGTAAAGAACAACCCGACTGGCTATAACGGAGTCGGCTGAAATATATAAAATAACCCAACCAGTGATGGCAAAGTCGGCCGAAATGGAAAAACCAACCCGCCCTAAAAATCAAAAATTACCGGAATATAGAAAACAACCCGACTCAGGAAACGACTATTAATGCAAAACCTTAATACCTACGATATGTACCAATATCTTTTCATTACGACCTTTACCGCTACGTTTTACTACATTACTTCATTACAGATACAAACGATCCTACGAAGTTAACTGATTTTACCAGGTTACAGGATAGTGATAATAATTATAACGGCGATCCGTACAACTAACTAAATAATAAAATACGTGTTATAGATGACGTATATAAAAACAAAGATATTAAACTATTTCAATTTCACGTTATTTTACCCAATATATTTTTGAGAAAGTTAAAGAGTAGTATAAATAACACTTTATATAAGTGTATATGTTTGCAAAGTGTTCTAATCGCTTTAAATCTAACTTCACCACCGAAATTAACTACGAGTTATACGACAGAAACTAGATTAAAAAAATGTAGGAATCTGTAAAAAACTAATAAAAAAATGTTGATAAAATCCCATAGGAAATCTTTACCACCTTTTTAGCAAAGTTTTGAAAGTGTAAAATATCCCTCGCACCAGAATACAAAGGAAATAAACTTTTTTAAGAAATAATAAAAGCACGTCATGAAAACCAGGATTTCGACCTCATACCTTTAAAGCAAAAAAAAAAAAAACTTAAAAGCCTTTTCTTTAAGCTTTAAAACATCGCTCGAAACTTTTATACATCGATAAGCAAGCTTCGGATTGATATTCGTAACAAATAATAATAGAGGTAAATTTTCAATTACTAAATTCAAATTTTTCGAGATGAATTACCATGTTTTAGACTAGAGATTTAAGGTTTACCCAAGGTAAAACGCACGCCTAAAATTAAGGTATTAGTACGAAAATCCTGGTAGTAAACGATGGAAATGATTGTTCAGAAATAAAAGAAACGGACCGAAACTATAATAATACTTGCGAAAAGATATATAACGCCTTCTAGGTTTATAAAATCGGTGTATTATATATGGTAAAATCGGCTGCTGGTTTATAAACCACTTCGTCCACGAATAAATCAGGATTAAACGACACTTTTTAGCCGAATATAATTTTAAGGAAAAGCTAGATGGCAATTTCTCAATATACCAAACTAAATTTTAAGGTATTAATGACGGGTTCAACGTATGCCCTTACGAAAATATATTTCAAAATAACAACATTAAATAAAATAATGTCTACTTATTAACCCACAACGATAAAAACGAATAACGAATTTTTACCAGCTTATAAAATGACTTATTTTTACATATTAAAGGATTATATTGCGTAACCGAAATGTTTAACACCAATATAATATCATAAATCACCTTTTAAAACAATTATAAAACTATATTCCAGGGAATTTTTCCTAACATTAACGTAGCCAAGATTTCGATAGCCGAAAAGCGACTATTCGACGTATTTACAACGAAATTTCGGAAGTTTGGTTTAAACCGGATAAGAAAATACCGAAAGGTCTTTAGTAAAGGTAAACGACGTCTTTCGGAACACTCGTTGTAAATACGCGTTTTGGACCTATTGAATTTTCGGTAGAAAATTTTGAAATACTATTTCTACTTTTATTAGCTAATATAAATAAGCTCGTAATTAAGGTGCGGAATACGAATTATTAGTTTATCCACACCTTAAATAACGTATCCGTATCGCTTAAGTTTAAATTCAACTACTTATAGTTTTTCTTCAGAAATAAATACAATCAAGGTTATGTATTTAATTTAGCTAAAATTACAAACTTTATACCGACGATTCATATACCTAGTTACTAAACTCCTTTAACGCTCATTCCACGTTGTAAGCCATATATATATAAAGAGAAACGAACTATAGGCTATCGAAAAACTTTATTATAAGTGTTATTTTACTTATAACCCCTACAAAGGTTTAAATTCCGCCTTTAAATCGATGAAAACTTCAGTTTAAAAATAATTATTTATATTATATACCTAAATAGCTAACCGTTCCTCTACGTCGTTAATATGGTTATATTATTAGAGGCCGCTAAATCATCATGCAACGCTTTTAATTTAAACTGCTAAAACGTTGTAGTTAACTGTTGATTAAACGTTTACCTCGCGCTTTTAAATTAGATTACTTACGACGCCGGCACGACTTTTAATTTTTCGGAATAACGTACTTGATTTCGGATAACCGGTAACGAGTATAAACAAATCCTAGGAAAAACCACATAGGGATTGAAAAAGTGTAAACTATATTATAGATTATCAAAATAAACGTATATAGTATTGGTAAAAAGCCTAAAATGTATTAGTTTCAAGGAAATTATTCTTTAGATAACGGTTAACACCGTTAATATCACTTTTAGCCTAAATGTGCTTATTCTTACGCTTTTTGTTTTTGGTACGTACTCGAGGATCCATATAAACTTTACCCTATTACTATTTATATTGTAAAGGTATAATACTGTGGATTAGATTATAATGACCTTAAGCTAATTATAAGAAAAAAATAATATATTAAGGGTATTGATTATAAGGAATAACTTAAACAAGATTAACGTATTAGACCTACTATTGTAATTTAAAGTTTTAGTTTGGAAAACTAAGGATGAAGAAACTGGACCTTAAAAGATTATAGGATTTAGGGGTTATAATATAATCGGTAACTTATTAAACGGAAAGAATTCGTTTTGTTAGATTATAGTACGGGAATACAAAAGGAAGGCGTAAAAAGACGGCTCGAACGCGTAAGACAAGTAAAACCGTTTACAAAACATTACGTAAAACGATAAATTTAAACCAACCTAAGATTTAGCTCTACTAATAAAACGCGAAACCAATCTGATTACGACAAACGATATCGGCCCATTTATACTAAATTCTTCAAAATATCGACGTCAAGGGCGCCCTCTCCGCTTTAAAACTAACAAAAGTTTTGAAAAGTTTTTTACAGACTCTTTTTTCACGTAAAAATAAATAGCAAACTACGAGTTTAACTTAAAGATTCGTTACAAAGGCATTATGATTACTTTAGTTAATATATTCGTATGATTTACTGAAAGGGAAATATTAACTCTTATTAAATAAGGCGTATTTTGGTTCAAATGCTTTAACCCAGCTATTTACAACGTTTACAGATTTTTTTAGAACCCGTTTTACTTACAAAACATTGAATAAAACCAGAAAGTCTTATAAAAAGACCAACTTATTCATAAGAGATAATAACGATAAAGGTAAAAAGAATATTATAACTCAATCATCCATATTATAATGGGTTTTCTATCGTCTGATATTTATACACACGACCTCCCTTAGTAATTTTATAACTTATGTATAACACTTCGCGATATGATGAAAGCTTATACCCAATTGGAACAACGGCTAAAACGACAGATTTATGCCGACATACCTAAAGACCTTAAGTAATATTACCTACTTGGGACGATTTTACGCATTTTAAAACCACATTATTACTTAGCAGAAGCTGATATTTATTGGTACGATACCTATTAAAATGCATTATAAGAAACGGTTTGAAATAACTAGCTTTACTTTCGACACGTGCCTTTCAATATTAACGGCCCGATCGAAGGGCTTTATATTAATGGGTATATAAATAAACGATGTCTTAACATTATGTAGCTCCTCATTTCCGGTATTTAAGGAAATGAAACTTTGGAAGGCCGGCTTAAAAGTAAAGCCCAAATCGTTTTTAATAAAAAATAATTTAATCGACTTTAATAATTTCACAATTACCTTCCGGAACGGAACTTTAATCTTTACGTAAAAGGGCTAGTTGGGTAAAGTTACCCTAGTTACCTCAAATAACGTAAAACGAGCTAACGAATACAAATGTTAACGTATGCACGGTTTTTGTGTTGCCTTTTTAACATAACCAAAAGTAGTATTTAACCTTTTCATCGCTGTATAATACTAAACCAAGCCGATGGATGATATATATAAAACGCATAATAAACATATTTCGTAACAAATAATAAATCTAAAACGCAGCTTATAATTCGTATTATTAGATATACATACTATAAAGTTGTTTGTTATTACTAACGACTCCTTCTTTAACAATAGTGATTACAATTTATAAATCGATTTCGTCCAAATTTTCGACGACGAAATGCCGGCGCGAAACGGGTTTACGCTTTGAGGAAATATAATTTATTAAAACTTTACTATGTATAAGAGGGTTAAACGAAACGTCTTAGCTTTCGAGATTTTTAATATGGTTAAAGGCTTCGATTTGAGTATTACTATAACGATGACAGTCCGAATAATTGTTTTTAATATTGGTTCACACCTTTCCCCTTTTATTGTATATATTAATTCTCTTTCTTTTTCTGAGTGTCCTGTTAAATTTAGTGTTACAAATGAAAAGCGTTTATTAATTGATATTATAACTTTACGCGAGCCATATAAACACTGTAAAATCGAGGAAATAAAATAAATTAACGGAAAATCCAACCTAATGAATACGATAACCATGATTTTACCGAACGGAGCCTTAAAAACACTTATATCGATAAATACACTGTTTATTAAGGTCGTTAAAAAGGTTTTACGATCCTAATAGGCTAATTATCCACTGGATCAGCCCGTTTTATACTATTCGTACCGATTTACGATTTACCTTTATTTAAACGAATTATTCGCCCCGACTAACGGTTTAACCTTTGTTAAATACGATTATTCGCGTAGATTTACAAATTTTTCGTTTTTTGTCTTTTTATCATATCGTAACTATAAAAATTACGTTAGTTTTTTTTCAAACGTTTTTTTGTAAAAAGTTATGAAATTACTATATAGCGTACTAAATTATAGCCGGGTACACCGACCCAGCTCCCGGGGTATTTATTTAATACTTAAGGGAAAGAACGATATCGTCGTATGCTTATTATCTTCCCCTTCGCTTTCCTTTTTATATTAATGTTATCATTATTACCGCTAACGACGTTACTAACGTTAACGAGGATGTAGCCACATACCTTATTAATTATACGTTTAGGCGAAATTATAAGAGAGGGACTGCTCTTTTTGTGAACACATGCGATAAACCGTCGAATTCGCTTACGTAATATATATGTAAGCCCCGTTTTTGGGTGGCGACGGCGATTGCCGTCTCCTTAATCCATCGGTTAACGCCAACTAATAATTAGTATCGGTTTGTTTTAGTTATTTGCGGCGATTTATTTTTCGGATCGCTGTAGGAATATATTTCGGTGAAAAGTACACTCTAAAATTCGGTTTGAATTTATTAAGAAGCCGGTGAGCGTATATTATAGCTTCGGCCTACGGCTTCAGAATTATAGAAACGGGGGTATATGAGTTGTTGGTTTGATTATAACGGTGGTAGCGTGCCGAGCGGCCCCCGTTTTCGTAACAATCGCTAATGAATTTTCCCGCGGCCGCGGACGCAATATACGACAAGTAGGGCGTGTTTATTAGCGGCCTAAAACTGTGAGCCTAGGTATGCCGTTCTAACGTTTAGCCCATTAAACAGGCCTTATATCATACCTTAACGATACAAAGTTTAAGGCGGCGGAGGAGATCCGCCTCGTACTTTGTATTTACAAAAAAAAGAAAAAAAAACTTATAAACGAAAGTCTTAAATTATAAATACTTCACGTAATTACGTTTAGCTACGTTTACGAAGTAAAAGGGCTCCTACAGGTAATGTAGTCTTTACCTGTAGGGAAAGAGTAAGTTTTATGACTTTAGAAGCCTCCTGTTCCTTCCCTTAGTTGGGGAAGAGGGAGGGAGGGGAGGGGGAGGAGGAGGTTTGCGCCGCAGCGGCAGGGAGGGGTGAAGTGAAGGTGGCGACTGGGTTGGGCGATGTGGAGGCTGCGGGGTTGCGCGGCGTAGCGGCGGCGGAACTTGGCGACGTGGCGGTAAGCGGCGTGGCGGCGGCAGGCGGCGTGGTGGTAATAATAGAGATTTTCCCCGTTAAGGGCGGGTTGATGTTATTGGTAGTGATGGTGGTAGGGGCAACGGTTATAAAGGTTGCGGTAACGGTAGCGTGCCGACGTTTTCGTACTACGCTGCGCTTTATAGTTCGATTTCTATGCGGCATCTATTTAAAAAGGTTAGTAACAAGTGATGGTTCAGTAACCTATTTATGGAAGCGGTTTATTTAGCCTTAAGTATTAGAAATAAGAGGAGGATTAGCTTGGTTTACTTAAGGGGAATAGGGATTAAATTGAAATGGTGGACTTGTATCTGCTTGGATTGCGCGCCTTTGGCAAAGTAAGAAAAAAAAATTTAACTGAACCCATGGCGTTATATCTTTTTATACTGACTTAGAACGTAATTGAATAAATACCTCTACGCAATCATCTTTATACCATTACCATTACGTAGTTCCCCCTATTAAAAATAACAAGAAAAAGTTATTACAAATTATATTGTTTTTATTTTACCATACAAATCAGACCCGAAATACAATTACTATTCCTGCTTAACTTTGCTAATCCTAGTCGAACTTATTAATTGAAACCTTTTATGATATATACGGAAACAACACTGTTATTATAGAAACTATTGATTTAGACCTTTTACGATTAATATGGTAATAATACTATTACTACAGAAACTGTTAATTTGGACCTATTGTAATTGATACAACGAATAATATTGTTATTGTTAAGCTATAGTTACGAAGTATATAAGGAAAAAAGAAAATATTGCCTGCGTGAATATTACTATATACCCTTATAAATAGTATAAATAGGTTAAGTAATAGTGTATTGTATTCTAGGGTGTACTCTTGCAGAGTACACGGTAACGTATCATATTATAGGCTCTACTTTTGTAAAACGTAAAGTACATTATATATGGATCGGTCTGAAATGGTTAATTCAGGTCGACGGAAATATGTGGATCGGTTTAGAAGGAGTATTCCAGAGTAATACCCTTTGGGTGGAGGACTTATAAGCCCTCACCTGTGGCGTAAACCTTTGGATGCTTCTTCTGGAAAAACATCGACATCTTACTTTATACTACAACTAACAATCATTCTGATTACTCGTCAAAGACCTTATGTTTACGTGAATAATATATGCTTGAGACTTACCGAAAAATACCAAAAGCGTAAAATAAAAAAAGTAACAGAAAAATCAATTGTTGTCTTAAATATAGAGAATTGAACGAAACGACATGGCATATTATTGCAAAGTATTTTGAGTCGTCCGATATCAATACTGAAAACATGAATAAAACGAATGACCGACGAGTTTATTAATGAAAAATACCTATAATTTGCCGAAAAAGGTGGAGAAGAACTGGCACTAACCAAAAGATTAGCCTATATTTGAAAAGATGCTTTTATATTTGGTGCAAGTAATGTACAAATAACCTATCTTAATACTCACTTCATTGAAGTCGAGCTAAATAGCAGACCATTAAGGTCAAAGCAACCGAGATATTCACAAAACAATGTTACTATGGCTTAGTAATTTTATCCAGTAATGGAGGGAGTAGGAATTTCTGTGCCAGGTTGATGAAAATAAGGAGTATACTTACGTTATGTATTGAGAAAAAACGGCGGATATCGGTTCGTTTGTAATTTCATTTTCGTTTCAAATTGTATAATTGAAGTTTCATAACATAATATACCTACTAGATGAAGTATTGGACACTTTCCTTTAAAAAAGATATAATGTTTTCTTTTAGGGCGATACGGCGAACAGATATTAAGGTATACTTATCACGCTTAGATATAAATACAAAACTGTGTTTATTACACAGAATACACAATATTTGATATTAAGAGTTCTTCAAGAAATAACGGGAAGTTCATGTACCTATTATATACTAAGAGAAATTACATTTTGGAAATGGCTCTTACCAAATGATGGCGGGACCAAATATGTTGACAATGAAAATAATGAGTATTAACGAAAATACCACGAAAAATATCCGAAACAATACGAAAATCAGTAGGATAGCAATGATATAGCTAATAGGATACAACCATACCTGGAAAACAGCCTTCCACATTTATATTAATGACCATAATGCCTTGTTACATGATTTTGGCATAATATTTGACTTTTTCCACCATGAATATTTTCCTAGCTTCGTATTCAAATGGATTAGTTTTACTCCTTACAAAACCGGATTATTCGGGAGCCATGTTCACTCGTTGAGCTTCAAGTTACTACAAAGAGGAGTTTGGCTACGACAAAAAAAATCGAAAAACATTCGAAATGTAGGTGAAATCCAAAGATTACCCTACCAGGTTTAAAATATTGAACGAATTAATTTACTTCATGCTCTACTTCGCGAGGTATATAACTGGCAATCCATTATAAACAACGACGTGAATGACATTTTATATGAAAGAGGTACCAAAAATAACTTCGATGGGTAAATTTTTAAAGTAAATGCAATGTGTTCCTTAAATCGTTAAGTGGGAAAAAGAGCATGTTAAGGATTTCATTACCATATATTTAGTCATTTAACGAAATATTGCGACAGATTTAGATTGTTCGTTTCACAATTACCTTATAACGGATGAATTTGGTAAAGGGATTGTTGACGTCGCTTTGCAACTTTATGGATTACTAACAGGTACTAAGATTGGTGACAAATTAATACCTTACACTAGACTCCTAGCTTTTCTTTCCTAAAAGTTTCATAATACCGAAACGAGATATATTATTAGCGAGAAAAAATCATGTTCTATAGTATAATACCCAAATGAATAACTATCGTAGGCAATTAAAAATCCGTTTTTATCAATAATTTATATTTAATACTTAAATTTCTTCTCTTTACTAACGAGTCCGACAATACCTATATATAGAATTACATAACAGGAAAACACACTTAATTTTTTTAAAACGAGAATTATGTATGTTCCTAACTTAAACGAAAGAGTTAAAATTGTAAATGTAACTTTGAGTCAATCGGAGCCAACTGTAAAACTATTAAGATTAGGAACAGGAGAATCAAATACAAGAGAATTAACGTAGATAATGAGTGAATACTTACTTGCACAACAGCGATACTAAAAAACCAGAAATGTGAATTCTCTTACCCACTGGAGTGCTAAGTCCAACAACAATGTTACGAACTAAAGGGGTGATAAAAAAATTGAATACATCGACCAAACGAACTAGTATAATAATATTATAGTATATCTTAAAACTGGTTATATTATAATCGAGTATTAAACGGTGTATGTGATAAGAAAAGTAAAAAATGATTTACTTTAATTATGCATTTAAAACGGCGTATTGATATAACTATTAAACTTAGTAAAGCATACGCTACCTTCGTAAAAACAACCGAGGTACCTCGAGTATTAAAGTGGACTCATGGCTTTTACGGAAATTTCTATATACCCTTCACCTTTTACCAATTAAAAGGAATACTATAGTAACTTACAGATAACATTAATATTTAAGAATATACTAAAACATATAAACCATACGCTTTATATAACACTTCTAAGCCAATTAACCCAAATCTCATACCTATTATATTCCTAAAACCATAAGATATTATATGTATAGATTTTACATGTAAAATCAACTTAAAAGCAATTGACGGCGAAACCTATATTCACTTGGTAATCGATTATTTCTTACGATTCTTGTTTTTAAAAACCATGGTAAACTACCTGGCTAAAAAGTGTGCCGCAACTGCAATCTTATTACGGATATCTTTGGCTACCCTAAAAAGTGTTACTTAGATGATACAAGATACTTCAAAACTCTTACGGTTATTAAGTTTTTTCTAAATAAGTAACGAAAATGATAATTTTACTTGCGTATTGATTCGCGTCAGTAGTATTGATTATGAAGTGGATAAAGTTGGTAAAAAATGGACTAAAAATTGGACTTACAAACGTAATTATAGGAAATTCGAGTAATAGCATAAATCTCTAGCCAATATTGTAGGGGATATGAACAATAAGCTCGTAAAAAACCTACCGTAAACACCTTTATAGATTATTCTATGCTGGCCAGTAGACCCCTTATGGGCTACTATCAGAGAAGCAGTATTAAACCTAAACCAAAAATCATGAACGGAAATATTAAATAAATCGTAAATGAAAGAAGAAGAAATTTGAAACGAGTTCGTTAGCCGATACGATAAAATCCACCAACAGATAACAAATAAGTCGAAAAAAAGATATATGAAGTCTATAACTAATATTGATAATGATGTCAACAGAATCTAAGTTGGTAATTGAGTATGGAAAGTTGTACCGAAAACTTTTGATATCAAATTGAAAAGGATTTTGGTCAGTAAAAGTTAAAACTTAAAGAATATCCGGGCACTAACTTTCAAGCTACCACAGACATGACCGTGAGGGTTTAATAAAGTCGTATTATCTGTTTCCATTTAGATCGTTAAGCTTACTATGAGGAAGAAGTGAAAAATGTGTTACGTTTATTCGTTAAAATCATTAGTTTTAAAGAAATAGACAACAGAAGAAAAAATATAAAATTCAGGACATGGAGAAATAAAGGAATCCTACTTCAGTAACTTTAACAACAACGATAGTAAAAAAGATAGTGATACCCACGATTAAAACGTACTATATTAAAATAACGATATTAACCTTTATGAACACTGAATCTGAAAAGAAAATGAAGAAAAGCTGAACTTGAAAAGAGTTAAAACTTGAAAAATTATTGTGTAGTGTAGTGAAAAGATTGCTTTGTTATTTGTTCTTTGTAATTTATTTTTTGGAATTTATTATTTCTATTTATTATATTATTTTTGTCACCCTACGTCACTTCGTATCAATATATAATATGAAACTTAAGTTTTGTTTTCTTCACTTTATTTCATATAGCTTTGAGGACTCAGCTATCTATTGATTGAGTGATAAATGGTAGCATAGAAGAATTTTGTATATGTTAAGCATGACTTATATTAGAGATTAGGCTTACTGGAGTTAAGGGAGGAATATCTAAGGCATAGGAGGTAACCTTGAGCAATAGCTAGATTAGAATAACAACAATTCAAATCCACCCTCCACCTCCCAAATACCTCTCCAAAATCCCTCACTTTTCATTGTAATTAGAGTATGTTAATCCCGATCTTACTTCCTTCCTCAACTGATTTTTTAGGGGTTTTCATAACGCCGCATACCTGAAACCTCACAACCAAGTCTTAATATTCCTTCTATTTTCTTATTATTTAAGCAATATTATAAATTTAACCCAATATTTATTTTCTTTCCTTAAATTTCTTCTTGTTTAATAGTCGATAGCGTCAGTAATGTTGCATTAACTTATCAATATCCGTAAGAAGAGGTTATATAAGCTTATTCAATGGAATTAAAGGTTTTGATTTCTAGTTCCAGTTAGTCACCACAATTTAAATGTTAACCTAAGTAATACGAAATGTCGTAAAACTATTAGCAGCTTGAAAAAACCATTTAAAGTTAACGATAATAGAATATCTCAAGGGTTATCCTTTTTACCCAGCTCCCGTAAAACGAAAAATTACTTTATAACAATAAAGTAAACAAATTTCTTATTATAAAGACATTTTTAGTGTTAAAAGCATTGTTGACTTAATACTGTGCCGATTGTCTCTATAATTATTTTGAAGATTTACCGTACGGTATCAACCTCTTCAAAAAACTTACTAATGGTGAAGATTCATTCGTTCAGTATAGGTATACTTTAAAAATGATTAGTGTTCGCACCCAGCTGTTACAGCCCATAATATCATTCAAATCCCTCAATGCTGTAAAAAGAACGTGCCTCCTAATCCGTTAAGCTTCCAATTTCCAATATATGGATATTATGTGATTTTAAAAGTAATTCCTTGACTTTCTTGATCTTTTCAATGCTCCAATGAGCCTCAATAAATATATATTTACATTGGTTTCCAATTATTTTCAATCTGCCTTCAATTCTACCACAGAAAATTTAGTACCGGCATTGTAAACAACAATATAAGGAAGGTTTACATATAAATTAATTTACGATTACCTTGACTTTTTCTGTATAGGTTTTGCGGATTGGAGTTGATGGAATTTATATTCGTAAAAAGCGGTTACAGAGTTAACAAAGCAGAGAATATGTTTATCATCAAAGTGAAACCCAGTAATAGAATTTTTGAAATAGAAATATTTAGTGTTTCTAAGTGTAAGGGTAAGATTTGAGTGGGTTTAGTATATGTTCAAAAATACTAACAGATATTTTCAATAGCTTATAAAATAAAGTATTCCACATTTTTATACTTTACAAGCTTTAAAACTTTTCAAAGCTTGTCGACGGTTAAATCATTAAAACGACGATTGCATTGCAGTATATATAACAAATTAGGTTTAACACAGTCGCTTCTAGGCTTTAATAGTGAAACCATAAATTCTTCCACTGAAAGATGAGAGGAAGTCTTTAGCTATTCTTAATTAGATCGTTAACGATGACGTCGACGTTAACACCAAAAAGCTTTAAACTCGCTAGATAAAGAAGGAATATAGCAAGGGATTGAAAGATATAAAGTGTAATCGGCCCAAAAACGGTCTAAATAATCTTTATCACCAATAAATATAGTTCTTCGCGTGAGTCAAAGCCAACTTTAGCTTTGCTAATATCTTAACAATCAATTTATATGATAGTAGTATTCTTTATTCATAATACTATGTACTATTAATTGCTTCTTATGAAGTAGGTCATTAACTTTATATCTAGTATAATATTTTGAAATATTTAGTTAGCGTAACAATTGTTTATATTAAAGGTATATCATAGATTAAAACCTTGATCAAGGAAAAGATTGGCGTGTTCAACACTGAAATTATATTGGAAGGCGTGGTTAGCTAGTTACTGGAAAACGATGAAAGAAGTATCTTTATGCCACGTAACCTGCTTTGGCGTATTGTTATCGCCAATAGTCTTTTTAATTTCGTAATTTAAGATATAAAAAAATTCCTTTAACCGAAAGTAGTGGAGTATTATGTATGATATATTACCTATTATTTGTAACAATCTGCCAGTAAGTAGCGAATAGACTAATTACCATACTTAATATGAATTTAACACGTTTTACTACTATCACGAAGATAATCTTTACGGTCAATAGGTTTATTTGCGTTTTACCTTCTTTACTGGTCCTTGGACTATATGTTGATCGTTGGGGCCGCCCGTACTAACAATGAATGTAGTGTACCATAACGCGCTTTTGTTATCCGTATTATGACCATTATTAATTTAGTGGTACACACTGAGAACAATCGGCATACGTATTATTACAGTTATCAAAGAGGAGTGTTACTAGTTAAAAAGCCTTTCTAGATAAAATGTAAGCGTTGTAAGGTATATTTAAACTCAATTTCTTTCATAACCGCTGCTTATAATTATTTGCGAAACGTGGCTTTTCTAATATTAGTCTTCTTTATTCTTTATTAGCAAAATATTAGCTTATAAAGTATTTAATTAAAAATCATTATCGAAGTTTCCTCCCATTCTATCTTAACTATCATCCTAATCTTCCATATTGTGGCCAAATTAATATAATATTATGATACGTAAACGTCTAGCTTAAAGTAGCTTTTTAAATCATTATAAATCTCACAAACCAGTTTTGCTTTCATTAGTAAAATTAGGTAATAATTCAGGACATAACTTTGAATGATTTCAGGAAATAAGAAGTAAACATAAAAATGTACTTCTTTTCACTCATAAATATTGAAAGAAGTATAATATTTTAAAATCGAAAATTTCATAAAAATTAACGTTATATATCTCTCCATATTTCCAAATCTTTGCAAAGTTTGTAAGGAAATTTGAATTAATATTATATATATTAACAAATCTAGGGGGAAAGTTGCGATCATCTTCACAATCGTTAATAGTATTTCCTATCAATTTATGTTTTAGACCTTCAAAGTTGCGATATTAGTGGTAATTACCCATTGCTCAACCCGTGTGATATAGTCCCATAATAGCTATTGTTAGATTACACGTATAGGCATACTAACCAAAAGAAGTTTCGCTTTAAAAAGTTTGGAGATTCTGAAGGAAAGACTCAAGGGCAAGTGAGACTTAGGTATAAAGAAGGTTTTAAAACATTTAACTGTCTTGTTTAGTTAGCCAGATAACACTAACGTTAATTCTTCTTATGGAGTAAACAATTTCTACTTTATGTACTCTACCGAAACTAAAAGTATATTTTACGCTATCCATCGGTGTTTTCAATTGATTTAAAATGAGCAAACATCTCATTTTAGCATTCAAAAAATTAGCGTTAACAGCAAGGTTAAAGGTTTAACTTAACTTGAGACGAAGGGGATATTCTTTCAACCGTATATAAAAATGTTAAGGGGGGTTTTACACCCTTTCCTTTACCCCGTACATTTTAAAGGTATTTCTTAAATTGTGCTAATTCGAAAAGAGTTTATACCAATTATTGAAGTTTCTATCTGGCACGTAAACTCCTTGACATACGAACTCTATTTTTAACGTATTCTTAACCACTTACTATATTGTTTTCCACACATCAACAATTGAATCGTTAAAAAACACGTGAAACTTTTAAAAGGTATTTTCATTACAATCGAACTCACCACTTTATTAGTCGAAGATAAATTGGCTAATAAAGTCAGTTAAATATTTTTTTGTCAAGTGTTTCTCAATATCGGTTAGCCAAAATTCTTTGTTAAAATGATTCTAAAAAAACTGCCCCGGAGGATTTAATTGCCTATTTTTTTTTTGGTAGAATCGAAGATAACTTTAAATGAAGCGCTTATGGTAGCCATTTCCAAGTTTCGATTTGCGTGGAACGATAGACTTGGTATTTTAGGAAAGGGGCTTAGCGATTTCACGTGGAATTGCAAGACGTGGCTTTATTTCGCGCGAGTTGTTGATTCCTGGAGGTTTTTGCTCGGAATAGTGGTCTCAACAATTAGCTACTTCATAATATACAAAAAAGGAAAAAGAGTGATATTACGGGAAAAGTTGATGCAAAGAGGAAAGTTTTGTATATGAAGTAGGGTTAAAGGTTTTTATTATTATTATCTTGCGTAAGACTTCGTCATTTTTACAGTAGAAATACATATAGTAATAATAACTTAGACACTTACCAACTTAACAATCTTTAAAACTTTTAACAATCAATCTCAATGATTTTTTCCAAAAAGAATTTGATAAAAAATTCGTGATATTTTTAAGTAGCGATACCAACGCTTGATTCCAGCTTTCCGTTGTTAATTAACGTAAACCAAAAGTCTTCTTTATTTCCTACCATTTTAAACTGATACAATACTAATAATCGCCTTTCATAAAAATATTTCCTCTACTTTGAACTTTCTCAAAGTATAACCGGAAAGTAGCCTTTTCTTTTACTTAGTTTATCTGTGCTTAACTTAATATGTACTGATTAGTGTTTGAAGGACTCAAGACATTGCAACGTTGTCGATTCGAATAGGTTGAAGTAACAGTAGTATTGTGTGGTCAAGTGGTGAATGTAATATTTTAGGTTTGATATACCACTAGCCGGTCAGCACAGTAATTTCTATGGACGATTGCTTGGCTTGTACCCTAGTGTGAAGTGAGCACATATTGTACTTGACTTGCAGTTAATACAGCGGACCCGCAAAACAATACACTCAACTTACTGCACTGCAATTACTACTAGTCCAACATTGATAGCATTTTACTTAATTTCGATGTTTTCGGGGTTTGTATAATCAAGTCAATACATTCTAGTATCCTTAACTTGAATTTGATTAGTATGAATTCTATACTGAGTTTGAGAAAAGGTTTTTGGAGTTATAAAGTAAGTTGTATATCAACAGATCACCATATAGGCGAAAATTTCCAAAATTATATCATCAAATTCGTCATAAGATTAGGTCCAAAGTTTCCCTTATCTTCTAATGAAATCATGAGAAATAGTGTTCAAACGGCGAATAAATGCAGAGTTTAAAGGGATATTGTCTTCAAAGGTAAAAAACATTATATATTACCAATAACAATACCAAATTTCGTACTGAATTTTCCTCAATAAATTCATATATTTGACCGCGTTTCCATGCTGCTCAACATCATGATAATCCTGTTTTTCTCAACTTCCTACGACCTATCGTGGTTGTAAGTAGTTTATACGGTGACGTTGCTGCGTAATCGATAAGCTGATTCGTCAGGATGGTTGCTGCATCGACTAATCTTCCCCACCTACACCGTCTACCTTGAAGAAAAGCATAGCCACTTCCTTTTCGAATTCTGCCCTTATCTGTGTTTCCGTGTCCGGCCTTCATCTGTCGTCTTATCAACCTCCCCAAACAGCACTGTCTGAAACGTTTTTGCCCCCACACCACGAATTCAACACAGTCGGTCCTTGTACGGAATTTCAAGCTGAAGACCAATGACACAAACAGCATACACTGCTGCCCAGTTGCAAGTGATACGAGGCACAAGCCTCCGATACAAACAAAAGCCTTGAACATGCCTATCGTTCTCATCGTGGGCGGCCACGGACAGGTCGCGCAACTCATCACCAAGCAGCTCGTCGCTGCCAAGCAAGGACTGGAGCGGGCCCCATTTACTGTCCACAGCCTCATCCGAAACCCGGACCAGGCCACGGATATCGAGAGATTGGGCGCGTACCCCGTTGTCCAAGACGTCGAGACGGCCACGGTGTCCGAGCTTGTCACGACTCTAGGCCGGGTCCAACCGGCCGTGGTCGTCTGGGCGGCTGTGGCCGGCTTCCAGTCAACGCCGGATGAAATCGATGCCGTCGACCACCGAGCGGCTGTCAAGGTGTTTGATGCATTGGCCATTGCTTGGCAAGCGGGCGAGAGTGGGAAACGGCTCATCAGCATCAGTGCGCTGGATATCCGGGACCGCGAACACAAGCCCGTGCCGGACTGGTACGACGAGGACGACAAGACGCGCAGTGACATGGTCTGGCAGGGCATCGGAGCCTTCATGGGTGCCAAGTTCAAGGCGGACAAGGCCTTGAGGACGGGCAACGGCGCGCGGGGCCTGGAGTACACGATGATCAGGCCGGGCGGGCTGAGCAACCAGCCCGGCGTTGAGCTTGTGAAGGCCGGCAAGGTGCATTTGGGCCAGATGGTCGCCCGGCAGGATGTTGCGCGGGTTGCTGTGGCGTGCATCAACGAGCCTGGTACGGTTGGTCTCGCCTTCGACGTTGTTGGGGGTGAGGATCCCATCGCCGACGCTGTGCGCAATGTGGCAACCAACCGGGTCGACACCTTCGAGGGATACTACTGAGAGATACTACCGAGGTTGGATTAGGTCCGAGGTCTTCCTTTTGATGGGAAACGTCACACGTCGAAGCCTAGGTCCAGTGTTACTGCGCGGGCAAAGAATATGATGTATTTCTGGTAGCCGCCAGGGATGCGCGAAGAGCGAACATGCGTCGATTCATTAGCTTCCACGATAGTCATGGCGTGTGATGCAAAGGCATTCGATTCAGTCATCTCAGTGGATGACCTCAACGCTGACAGCGCCATAGGGTGCCATTGCATTGACCGGCTGGGGCGCTCGTCCCAGTGCTCGTAGGGGCTACTGCTAATTGCGGCTTTGGCGTTGCTGCTGGAGTATGAGGCCAAGACTACTTCTTTGCCTGACGGCCAGCGGCCAGCCATGGTGGCCCTGCAACGCCCCTCAGCGCAACAGCCAGCTTTTTGGCCATGTGGACGATGTAATCTTGGAAACCCCCAACGTCTGTCTCGAGCTGACGCCCGCGACCAGATGGCGCCCCTGGCACTGACCCGGAATCAGCATTCACCATCTTCACTTCCACTTCGACATCCTCACCAGCACACCCCGACTTTGGGCCACCATCAGCTTCTGAGTTCCTCAAGGTCCCAAGGTCGAAGGTCTCGGCCTCTTCAAAGCCACCATTCCCGTCTGTGGCTGTTGTGGCGGTATGCTTGGTTTGGAACCTCGGGGTCAAACCAGGTCTCCCGGGGCTTGTCTGTGGATTCACAAAGGTCATCGTCAGCCCTATTTTATGACATATCCACTTCATCAACTGGGTTGGACCCGCAAGGAAATCCAAACCAAGTCCATACCGTAATCGAAGCCGGCGTAGCTGCCAGGTCTGAAGCTGGGTCCACAAACACCCAAGGTGCGTCATTGTGGCTGTCGAAGTGCTTTAGCAATTCTAATTGAAGGTCGTCTATGCTACCCATTATGTTTGGAATCGGGGTTTCGTTCGGTTTTGATGCTGATGGGTTGTGGGCGTCCGTGGAAGGCAGGGCTGTAGAGGGTGGCACATCTCGGATTTCGAGGGGTGATTGGAATGGCGGAGCTACAGGAGACAATGCTGGAACTCCACCCTTGATCGTGACCTTGAGAGGCTGCAGAGGAGACGGACGTAGCAAATGATGCGAGGAGGTGCCATAGGTGTACTTGCACAAACACTGGAACTGCAATGTCTCTTCTTCACTGAGCTCAATCATGGTATTGGCCATGTTTTCCGGGACAAAGGTGCTCAGGTCAGTTATCATGCTTTGTATGTGTGTATGCCTTGGCAATGCTTTGTAAGGTAGGACAGATTTGACAAGAGTAGTGGGACTGACATGAAGGCAGATAACGTACAAATGGAAACAGGAATACTGTCTTCCAAAAGAAGGACGGGAAGGGGTCTCCAAGTTGTCTTATTCACAGGTCATTGGCTGTACGGCTTTGCTGGCTTGTTTGTCATGTTGCTACGGAAAGTGACTGGAGTCTGGACCCCAATCTCAGGATTTATTACATGATGTAACTGGTCAATATTTCTGCTGAAAGCTTCCCCTGAGTGACTTCTAGTTACCGCAGAAAATGGAGATCAAGTCAAGGTTGAAGGCAACACAAGCACCCTGTTGATTGTTGCCATCGACCAAGCCAGTGAGTCCTGAATTCCTTTTCGGTTTCGAAACAGCGTATTTACTCTAAACTAGTACACTGCCTATGGTCTGCAATATCCATGGAACCTTGCAAGGTTCGTAGTGACCCGTACAGAGCAGGAGAGGAGAGAGTGAATAGAAAAATAATACTGTACAATCAACACCTAAGTTCCAGAGACATCCATTCCATATATGCTCAAGACCCGGATGGAACTCGGTTTTTTTTTTTTTTTTTTTTTTTTTTTTTTTTTTTTTTTTTTTTTTTTTTTTTTTTTTTTTTTTTTTTTTTGGACATGTAAGTCTTTGGCAATTTGGCACCTGAAGCTAAATTCATGCTGGATTAATTACCCAATTTATTCGAATAATGAGTCAGGTTGACAATGAAATATCACCAACTTGGTACTATTGATGAATGAGTGGGCAGTGTATGGTTGCAGGATAATTACACGGCATTGTTGGTTTTTTTAAGCATGAGTCTGTCTGTTTTTCGAGCACGGCTATGTACTTGACTTAACAGACAAGGCTTTATAACTCATTGATCCGACAGGCCCTTGCTTTAGGCACAGAGGTTGAAGCGATGTGGCTAGCCACAGAATGCTCTCAAAAACTGAGAATTTGGGTGTTTCCCTTGAAGCCTTCCTCTGCCATAGGCTGGTTATGTTTATTATAGGCCAGTGATGCAGACTCGTACGCCTCCCATACATGTTCCTTTCAACCATAAATTCAACCACCTGCATTCTTGTTCCTCGGCCAGCACTTACCTTCTTTTTGCGTTAAGAACCGCGGTCTAGTTTGCAATGATAGACAGCCCTTCGCTAAAAGACGGTTTGAGACAGGAAGCAAAACCATGCCACAAAAATGTTGCATATGCCATCCATCCTTCCTCCCGACACCACACACCTTCACAACAATTGTTCTGGTTTTGGCTGTGTTTTTTCATGTATTCATCTAACAATACTTATATTTACCATTAACTTTGGATACTTCGTGGATGACTTCGCGCTTTGCCCCGGATTTACGCAGCTTGGGGACTCAAATAGCTGTTCGCGTAATCATATTCAATGCTCCTTTCACACTGTTCACAACCACTGTTTTAAAACAAGTAAGCGTACCAGTATCGAAAACCTGCCTGCGATATTGCAACTTTCTAGACGTTCTTTTTTCGCTATATTAAAAGCAGATGGTAATGTTTTTGCCTTTATTTTTTCTTCCATCTATTATTCGACTCAATTTCTCATTGCAATCGTTGCTGATTTTACCACACGCAATGTTGATAACGTTATATTTACTTGAATATTCAATGACGTCGTACATCAACTATCATTTCATGTATAAGTTGGAGTTAGTACAGATTGTTTGTATATTTCCGAATAGAATTCGTAGCATCCGATTCCAGTATATTAGTTATTAACGTTTCAGAAAACAGCTATAGGCACAGGCAAAATGCCTTCACTGCAGATTTTTGGCATTCGGTTCTTGCGGATGGATTGTTAAGGAGCGATACATAAGACCACCACTGTTCCTTCAAAGCTGCCCTAATGATTTTTTGGCCTTTCCACTACAAACGTTAAAATGACAATCTATACAACTTGAAATTATGGGTGTAACTTCAAAATGAACTCATTCGAATATAAAGAGCGGAATACAAGCTTAAACATAAATATATATATACATGAATGCAATATAAATTTCTTCAATTTTCGAATACAAACCTTTGAAATACATTATAATCTAAAGTAGTGTGATTGATGTGCGTGAATTCTTCCATGTTCAAAGAAGAAAGAAAGTTTAAATACGCCCGCCGGTCTGTACCCCATCTTATACTGGTAATTACCTAGCCTTCGTCCCAAATTAAATTGGATATTCTATTGCAATTTAATTGTAGTAAAAATTGTCAACTTATACTGAATTGCGTTCCAGCGTGTGTCTAATATTCACATCATTTTGTGTTGTTGTGTGAGTACGTTTAGTATGATAATTAATCTGTAACACAAGTGTTTTCTATGATTTTTCTCAAACTATTTGTATGGATAATTTCATTTCCTACCACTTAAAAATCCGTCTACATGTGCTTTGTTACTTTTGTACTCTAATCCCGTAACACTTCCTTAACTTCACTGTGTCAATTAATAAAGTTTGTATTGTTTACATCCTCACTGTTGGAATATTATTACATGCAGTGCAGTAGGTCAACTTTACTTACAGTAAAGTTGACCGTACTGCAAGTGTATTGCTTTGTACGGACTTACCGCATTGGGTGTAAGTCGAGCGCAGTACGCTGCACTTCACTCTAGGGCACGAGCCATGCAATTAGCCATACAAATTACTGTGCAGACCGGCTAGCGGTCTGCCAAAGCTAGAACAATACATCCACCACTTGACCAATGCAATACACCTGTTACTTCGACCAATCGAATCGACAACGTTGCAACGATCTAAAGACCTACGAACACTCATGGTCTTTTAATTTGTTAGGGTACCGTTACCTCCCGTTTTATCTATAGTTACGTGTTTTAGCCTTGCTATGTGACCTTTTCGTATATTTTCCCATTCATATGGTTAGAGTATCATTTTCCATAATTTTTTAAGACTATATTTGATACAGCTTTAGTTTTGGTATCTGTCGGGTTATTCTTGCTATTGATACATAGCAAATTTTCAATTTCAATACACTAGTAGGTTTCAGAGCGGGATCTTACGTCGATTATTACAAGGATTTAGCTATTTTTTCAAAATTTGGAACGGTATTCCAATACTCTTCGTCAATCGGTATAAATAACAACCATAATTAATGGAATCTATAATTGTTTAATAACAACATGAATATTTTTTTGTATTAATATTCCTATGTAGAAGCCAGCTTTTATATCCTAGACTTTTGAAGTAAGTATATTACGTGTAATATTTGGAAATTTGTCAAGAATTGATAATTAACGTTTTCTATAATGAAAATTAATTATCCTTGTTGGAATAGCAGTCAAATGCAGTATAGTCAAGACAATTTTACTTATAATAAAATTGATTAAACGTACTGCAAATTGACTGTAGTTGATTGGATTTGAATACACTGCACTGCAAGTGTAGTGCAGTAAGCGCCCACTTTAACGTGCAGCATAGGCCAAAGCGTTTGGCTGTACAAATTAGTGTGCGGATCGGCTAGTGGTTTGCCAGACTTAGAACTTAATACGTACAATCAACCAACATCAATACAGTACCAGTTACTTCGACTATAGTAGTTCGAATCGACTACATTGTAACGATAAATACCTACTAACACTATTTGGTGCTTATTAGGTTAAACATAAACTAGTTAAGTATAAGAAAAAGCTGCTTTCTTGTTTTTACGCTTTATTTCGGTAAGTAAGAGAAACGATTTTTGCGAACAACTGTTATAAGTTGTGCAGTTAATTTCGGAAATAAGTAGGGAAGACTTCTAGGCTATATAGTTGTTCGCAGTAGTTTATAAGTAAGCGATGGTAACGTTACTATTGAAAATACTAAGAAATTTCCATCAATCTTTTTTGAAGGCTTTGAGATTGACCATCTGAATGATTTAAAGATCATTTACTCGGAAGTTAGCAACCGACTAGGTTAGTATTATTGTGGCCATTCTTTTTGTGGCTGCTATTACTACAAATCGCAAAAACGATCAAGTTATTTGAATTTTAACTTTAAATACCCACTTGAACGGTAAACCTACGAAGTACTACTTTATAACAATCCTTTTCCATTTTATACCTTTTGATTTTCGTTATGATAGCTTTAGGTATAGTTTAGATTGATATTGTTACCGATTTTGCCCGAGAGGAGAAATTATAAACCTTGTATTTACGTTTATAAAGCATTTCGACAACGACTTTGGGTAAACTAACATCGATAGATACTTCACACACAAGAATTTGACGAACTATATTGTCTAATTTATCCTCAATTTCGACTTCACCCCACTCAATACAGGACTTATCGCCCTTGACAGTTTTACGAATAGTTCAACCAATAAACTTTGGATATATGCTAGGTGATGGAAAAACAAGTAAAAACCAGGTTAATAAGTGAACCGGTTATTAAATGCGTTAAACTCCCTATAAGGAAAGGGAAAAACGGTAATTGTGTCCACCTATTATATGAATACGTAACAGATGAAGACCTTTAAAGGATTTGAAAAATAAATAAAAGTATTGTTAATGATAATATCTTTTAACGCCTCTCAACACATTTGTAAGGTCTAACTAAAGCTTAGATAAAGTATTTAGATCTTATTGCTTGAAATGAAGAACTTGTTTCAATGGCTATGAAAAATGAATTGACACATGCGTTGTAAGCCCTCAAGTTTAATGGTTCATAAAATAGGAACCTCGACGTACACTTTAGCACTAAGAGGAATATGATTGAGTCTTTCGCGGCGGAAGCCCTTCAGTCCCATTCCCCTAAGTATTTAAACACATCTACTTTTCATATCTAAATTAAGAAAAAAATAGATTTACGCGTGAACTTACTATATGTACAACTATCAACTTTTTACTTTTAAATTCGTTTGAAGGTTACTATACTTCCCATTAATACTAATAACTTCTTAAGCCAAAAGGTTTAAAGGGTCTTGACAACTAATACATCACTTCTCCCCTTCGAAACGTCCTTATAACATATAAATATTGCACAGATTTGAGATAAAAAGGAAAATTATAACAGTAAACCATATGAACTTCTCAACGTTAACTTGCGCCGATTTTTCAACATTTGCCGTCAGATAAGGGTAATATTACCAGGTTTTGACTCTATATTTCCTAGTATTCTTACCGGCTTAACCGAAAACTACTACTTTTCATACCTGAAAAAATACTCCTCTCTGTCGAAATTTAGGAACGCTTAAAAAGTCTACTTCAAAAATAATATTAATATCATATAATAATATGCAAATAAAGTCATTATTGAGTAATTGTATATATTCAATTATAATAAGGAGACAAAAATTTTAATAGGCGTTTTGAAAGAAATGTTTTACAGGCCAATACAATGCCAATGAATTATAAGGAACGTAGGGGTAAGTGAATATACTCTACGCTAGAATGTTCTTCATACCGTTCCGGGCTGTAAAGAGTTCTAATACGCCTTTAAATACTTTAACGTAATTTGAGAAAAGTTTTCTAACCAGTTGTATTCTGCGCTGCCGACTGTAATAACTCGAGTTTCCGACTCGAGTAATATGTACCTTTAAGTTTCAAATTTCACCAACAATCAAAGAGATTGTCCTCGAACGTATTATAATAATCGGAAATACGGAAAGACCAGATAATACGGTTTAAGGGCACGGAACTGGAGTCGTAACTAATAAACTACGTAAAAATCTTTTACATCCGTTATACGAATTTACTTTCAACGTTAAAATATTTTATATTTACAGTAATCATGTATATTAATTCACATATTATAATATTTTGAACGTAATGATGAATATATAAAGTATGATATAGATGTTTCCTTTACTATTTTTTATAATGACCTTAAAACTATGGAAAACTAAAATATATTTGAAAAAATGAAGGGGAAAAAAAACCTAAAGTTATCGACTGATACTATAATGTTAATACCGGCACTCAAATAACGTAAAAAATCGTTCCAAACCTCTTTTTATATCGCTTAACAGGTTTTTATTTTTACTGTTGACAAAACGATAAAGACTCTAATCATATATACCTTCTTATCATTTGAAATCTATTTGTGAAGCTGGTTTTGGGTAATATTATACCGGATACTAGTGCGGCTAAGTATTTAACAGGAGGTCAGTCATCATACTTCGTGTTATAAAAGTATATTAATACTGCTACAAAACCTAATTATGTGGATATTAATAAAGTAAAGATTGGCTTTCAACTTCGAAAAAAGAAATAATTACTAGGATGGACGACGGTTAAAACTTTTATTAACTTAATTGTTTTACACATCGTAAAATCTTCAACCTCATTTCTTTTTTGCCTTAAATATATACAAAACCTCATTATGAATATTAACGTTCAAACTAACGAATGAATACAAATTTATAGTGGTTAAAGATTTGTAATTAATAATCAATAGGTTTATTTCTGATTTCCTTGTGAATGGTAAACATTAGTGGTATTGAAACCTGTGAAATTAAAAATTTGTGAATTATACCTCATTTTTATTTACCCTATGATTGACAATATAAACAATATTATAAAAGCAATTACTTACAAAAATATATATTTACCGGAACTAAAGTAAATTGAAAGGCTTTATTACAATTATTCAATGCATTCCTAAACTACCCCAAGGTTTAAATTCACATTGAAAAAATTTAAATATTGACTTTCGAATTTTCGTAAACATGTTTTACCTGGACGGCAATCTAGTACTTTACGTGGTAAATTCCGTTACGGCTTTTTACGGCACTAAGTTATTTAAAACCATTAAGGTGAATAAATCGAAGAAATAATTACTGATTTTGAGAATGAACACATAACTCAGGCTACTAACTATATTAGTTTACGATATCAGTATTAATGTCATTACGATGAAGTTTTTCACTAATACTAAAAACATAAAAGTGAATGTCAATAGTTTTTCGTTAAGGTTTACTAAGGTATTAGTAATATCGAAACGTCTTACGCGATTTTACGGAGGGTTTATGATATTTTTATATTGAAATTATCATGGCCAAGAAATCATCCAAAGAATTAATGATTTTGTGAATTAACTCATACCTTAGGCTACTAACCGTATTAGTTTACGATATCGGTATTAATTTTATTAGGATAATCATTTCACCTAGTTCTTAATCGATTGAAATTGAATGTAAATATGTTTTCTTGAAAGTTTACAAAATTATTAGTAATATCGAAATGCCTTACGCGTTTTTACGAAGTGTTTACGATATTTTTATATTGGAATGATATAGTTTTTAAAGCTGAGAAATACGGTTTTCAATAATGGAAAAGAGTTTTAACAATACTAATATCCTTAACGGATTTATGCTAACTTCAACAGTATTTTAGGCTTACGAACATTTCATAACTAAGTCTCTACCATTATCAAATACTTAAAAACACTTTGTGGCATGTAGTAAATCATTTAAAGAATTAAGGAAGAAATAGATCAGCCGACAGGTTAACGATACCTTTTATACCAAGAACATACTGTTAACGAAAACATACTATTCCTCATTTTTTAAAATGAAATACTTAAGTCGCGAAATCCAGGAAAATAAGATAAGCCGTATGAGAAGTGTTTCACTATTTATTTAAACACAATAGCTATTATTAAATATTTTATTACTTTTTAAGTCAAATAGGTCAATCTTTATAAAATACCGCTAAAATTCGATAACAATCTTAAGGTCGATAACCTTCAAGCCGAACAAAATTAGCCAATACAGTTTTTCTGAGTTGATTGTTAACATGTTAATAGAATAGTGAAGGCTTGAAAAACCACCTAAAAGGCGAGTATATATTGAAACGCAGGACGGCTATGAGAACTATTGTCCTCGCAAGATATACATAACGGCATCGGTATATATAAACGAAAAGTCTGACAGAAAACATACGTTTAAGTTACAAGTTGAAGGTATTATTTATATACAACCTAAATTATTGATTCAAAACCAAAAATTCAAACTCCACGGCCTTTTCATATAAGGCGTTAGTAAATCTATACCTTTAATACAATTGAAAGGCCCAAACTATACTATTCTTTGGTTGATAATAGTGTATAACGTTTGTGGCAAAAATACGGACGGGCTGCACGAAAATTTACAACTGACCGTTTAAAAATACAGTAATAAAGATAAAGATTAAACCCTTATACAATCTCCTACAATCCAAAAGATTAGCTAGTATTTAATTTTTGCAATAGTTTCCAATTGAACTATTAGTGTAAAAGGTCCATTTACGCTTGATAGCCCAGATACAATGTAAACTTACACAAAATTTGCTACCGAATATTAGCGGATTGTACTTTCAAAACTGGGTAAAGAATGAAAGGACAAGTTTTAGGCTGGTGCAAGAATATATTGTATTGAATCTGCATACTAATTAGCCGAAGTAAGTATCAATTGTTTTTAATATACCAGGCGTACTTTGGAAGTAAGCTAGATATAAGGGCTTTAACGTCTAACCTGTACCTATTAGTTACAAAAAGTAAAAACTTCGATATAGTAAGTATATCAATGAAAGATACCCTTTTCCTCATGTATATTGAATTTATAACGACAAAATAACTTATTATACAAATGTTAGGCTTTCAAACATAAAATCTAATCGAAATATTAGCTGAAGTTACATAACTTAACTTTAATAAATCGTTAATGCACATACATATTGTTAAGGCTAAAAGCGGTACTTATATTAGCTGGAAAAAAAAACTCCGAGCCTAACGACTATTAGTAAAGCCGACGACATAGAATTATAATGATACCTAAAGCAAAGGTCTCTTATAACCTACATCGCCACATTATAAAAATCTAAGGTATTGTACGACTTTAGTATTACGGTACAATTACAAAATTTATGAGACAAAAACATTAATAGGTTACATAGAAGGATTTAATTACAACTAGACCATTTACAAAGAAAAATCAATATGATTTCTGTCAATCTGATGAAGGCAACGCTAATAATATTCTCAATCAGGTTATTTACCAACAATATCAACCTCGTATTTTAAACCGATTCCCTGATAATGATTGTTTTCCAAGAAAGTCCAAAGGTTAATTCATTATTACTGAAAATATTATTTACTGTATATCCGTTAAATACAACTTATAATACTAAACGTATGAACTTCTAAAGACTAAGGTAAAATGAAAAGTTTTGATAGCGGTATATTCATTGACGATATACTCAATATTATAACCAAATCATTAAAATTGACTCCGATACATATAATAGTATGAACTGATTTCTAAAGTTTTTACAAATACCAGTAAAATCGGAGCACGACTAATAAAAATCATTTAATAACGAACGTAATCGCTTTGAAAGAGGTATACAAAATCCGGGAAATCGATAAATTAAGGTGGATGAATGGTAAGGATCACTCTCCTAATGATACAACTAAAGCTATACCTAATAGCGCTTTGAAAATATTTATAGATATTAATTAGTTAGCCGTGGAAATTGAGTACTACGTAAACCGCTCGATACCTTACGTAAACAAATAGGAATTCTTTGTAAATATAAATATTACTGGGGTAATGATATTAACGGCAAAAGTGATAATAATAATGCCAATAGATTAAATTACTAGCAAAGGTATATATTAATAGTAAATAATCTTTGTACGCAAGTTAATGAATGGAAGTTTTAAAGGAATAAAACAAAAGGGCTATAAAGGGCTGTAATTAATATCAATTTCAGTACATATTGATCGGAATTGATATTGGTTTAGTTTATTGTTAGTATTTAAATGAGGGAGGAATTTGAAAGGTTACCATAAATGAATGGTAAGACATGCTGCGGGTCAGATACAAAACAAAAAAACGCCAGTGTTTAAAAAAAATTCAAACAAAATATTATCAAGTCAACTTTACTTATAGTAAATTTGATTAGATGTATCAAAAAGTGACTATAGTTAACGGGATTTCCATGTACTATACTTCAAGTATAGTATAATAGGTGTCCGCATTAAAGTGTGGCATAGGCTCAAGAGTTTGGCTATATAAATTAGTGGGGAGATTGACTAGTGGTCTGCCAAACTTAGAACTTAACAGATACAATCAACTAACATAAATGTACCACCAGTTACTTCGTCCACTATAATTCCAATCGACTACGTTGCAGCGATAAAGACTTAACAACAATCTTGTACTTTATCTTTGTTTACGAGTATTATTAGGAATCCGATTTTTGAGAACCAGTTAGTGTTTTTTTTTTTTGGGGGGGGGGGGGAGTAGCTACGGATAAAAATATCGATTTTTCAGTTAATACAAATCATAATGTTTTTGTTTTAAATTATTTATTTATTCATTTAATCATCCGTTTCATCGTTCAAAATACGTATTTATTGGGCTTATGATTTATGTTGTAGTTAACATATCGGACGATACATTTAGTCCGTATACGGTCATAATACAGTTTCCATGAAATCGGCACCCTATATATTAATGGGGTATATCAATGATGGTGTTGCTAAGGTATGCATTGTATGAGGCATGTTGAAAGAGTAATCGTAAAGATTTTGTATATTGAATTAGTAAGATAAGATTGAAGAGAGGAGTGGCATCCGGAGAGTTGTTATGACCCAAGAACATCGGATAGTCAGAAAACAGGCCAGTATGGGGCTAAGCCACTAAGAACCTGATGTCCAACACATCAGGTGGGGATATCTCTTATGTCAGCAACCTTAGGGTTAGGGTTACGCACTAAGGATCATTGAGATCATGTTTCGATCCAACATGATCCAGCACTGAAGGCGTATGAAGGATTAAGGATATAAGGACACAGTCAGCACCACATAGATAGTATTTCCTTCATAGCTCTTCAGTTGTCAATCTAAGTATTCAGTCTCAGTATATTCTGAATATCCTCACGGCTTTTGATCATTACTTGCACGGTTGCGATATTGTTCACTCAGCACCTCTGCTACCTTCTTGATAACATAAACCCTCTGACACCTTCTATATACTCGCGGGTATTTAGTGTGATCATTACAAGAGTGCACGCCACAAGTGAGAGTTTATTTATCCCTCTCACCCGTGGCAGAGGCACTCTACCATGCACTCTGCCAATCTCCATTCTAGGCAGTGACACGCTATCATGCACTCTGAAAGAGGATTGCACCTTGAAAAGTGGCACTTTACCGTGCATATTGCAAGGGTGCAACTTGCAACGTGGCTGCTAACTAGCTATAGAAACATCTGGTAATATCTACAGTTAGTTTCATCCATTTTGGTTGGGCTATTCTTTTATTCTTTTCAGCAAGAACTTTGATATTTGGTATTTGTACTATGAATATTATTAATATCGACTAGGGATTCTATTAAATTTAGGTGTTTGATCTCGTTCTAAGGTTCAATTAGCTTTTTATTTTATCGTGATTTCAATTTTCAATTACAAGTTAATTTATTATTACAAAATTAACGGTTTCGACGAAAGGTGTATTATTAGGTCTCAAGCTCATTATCCTCAGATATTCATTTTTTTACGTAATGAACAAATATGAGTAATAAGTTCAATTTCGTTTTAATTTAAAATGCAATAGGAAGGTTATAAACCAATAGACATATATTTTACCTTGCTTGTAAAATAGTTTCACAAATTGTAAAATTTATCCAAATGTAGACTTAAGGATGTTTTTTTGTTACTTTAGCCAAAAAAAATGTTTTTTTGGTTAGAGAATGATTTCGTTTATATTACAGTAATATTGAAACTATTAATAGTGAAATTTCTTTTAGTATCTGTTGCCAAACTTATTGCTAATGCTATATATAAACGTTAATCCATTTTTTATATGTTGGGTTCTTTAAAAAGACACAGTTTCCATTTTTCTAATCGTATCCTTAATCGATCAATTGAAATTTATCATTCAATTTGCTCAAGGTTTCTCCTTTGATCAAATAAACCATTCCGATCTTCATCATTGTAATATTGTGGTCGTTTAGGTCAAAGTTTGGTCTCGATACGAATTGAATAATTTCTTGTATAAGTAGTTGATCAATCTCGATATTCTTACTTCTTTTCAATGTTCATTCGGAATTTTGATAATTTATTCAATGCAGAGCTTGACTTACGGATCCTCAATATTATTTTTTTCGTTTCTATCTGAGGAGTTGTTTTGTAAGATTTCAATTGTATTTCTTACCATTCTCTCTGGGTTTTCTTCTTTGGTAGATGGCCGCGTCGCCATCAGTATATTTGTTTGTTAATTACTAGTGGGGGTAGATTTTATTCCCTAACTTGATTGATCTATCGATTTTCATCGAGAGTAACTTTGAAGTAGGATTTGATTCACGTTACGCAGAATATTCAAAAGCTGTCAATGATATTCATAATTATTTCTGGTTCAATGATACTTACAATTTAATTTGTGAGGTTTATTTGTCTAGCCCACAATATTACAGGATTTCATTTTGGAATAGCAATGATCACATGTTGTCTATCATTGAATTATTCATGGTGTTAAAGATATTATAGATTTAGCTCCTTATGGATTTCATTCGCAATGACTTTCAGATGTTTGAATATGATATCAAACTATTTAAAGTATTTTAGGATAGAGCGAATTTATTTGATAGATATTGATATAACAGAAAACATTGTGAGATAGAACTTGGGCTGTAGAGTCCACAATATAATTTAAGCCCTTCGCCGCGATTATAAATTACTTATTTTTCTTCGTAAAATGCACAATCTATAACTTAAGCACGTGATACTCTTTAATAAGTAATACGTTTGCACACTTCACCTTCTCGATGGTATAGTAAGATATAAGATGGATATTTTTTTAATGATATCTTTATCGATTTCAAACTGGTTTTGAACTCTGTTTTGATGTTATTACATATTTTCACGACGATAACACTGAGTGGTTTTAAATACATTGTAACTGAGAAGATTTTTAAATGTTAAAAATATATTTCGGTAGTATCTTGTTGAAGAATATAATGCCTTGTAAAGTAATTTTCCAATTTATAAAGTAAAAAACGGTGTCGTTATCAAAGATGTAGTGGTTGGAAAAAACTTTATGATTTAAATACTTAACAGTCTTTGAAGTAAATATAAATCTTTGAAATTTTGGAACATTACTTCGGCAAAAACACCAATACTTTTATATTACCTGTAGTATGAGGTGTTTTATGCTGTTATATGTTACAAACCAAAGGATTTTGTATAACTGATCGATGTTTAACTGATTAAACCATCAATATAATGAACATATTCCTGGATTTTATTTAAAAAAAGAATTTATCGTGAAATTCGTCGTTGAAGATAAAATTATAGTTGTTTCTTTTTCAATGCGACGAGAAAAATCCCAATCACATTTACAAGTTTATTAACGCTAACGTCAACGTTAAAGACGAGAATCATTACAAAAGCTAAATGAATGAGGATTGTGGTAATGAATACTAGAACATAAGAGATAATAAGTTTGATAGCCTGTTACACGATTCTCAATCTGAAACAATATTTTTTTTTTACTCAAGCCGAAGATAAGGTAGAATTTACCGGCGTCTTTATGACTTTCCCCCCGTTATAATGACATCTAGTTCCCAAAAGATATATTGAAAATATTCTGTTGTTTAGTACTTGACTAGATTCAAGTTTAGTAGAGACTTTAAAATATATACTTTATGTTTTGATCGCAAAAGTCGAAAAAATATAAAGGGTTACAGTGTTTATTCTTATGGAATTCGTGGGGATTTCGCATAGGAGCTCACGTATAACAATAAAATCGACTAGGTCTTAAATTTTTTAAAAATCAAAACTTTGATGTTTTGTGTTTCTTTTTACGAGTTATCTTGATTGTATAATATGTTATGCCACTCATGAATTTGAATTATCTTCTGATAATTCTTGTTTTGAGAAAATGTATGTAATAGAATACTTGCTATTGATATTATTTTACAATGAGTTTATGACTTCGAAAATGATTAGACTTGTTACAAATTTAAAACTTTGTATGATTATTACAACGATGACTATTATAATTATAATTTTCGCGAGGAGTTTCAATTCGTAGTATTTATTAATGTAATGTCTAATCTAGTAGATTTTAACTTAGTTTTCATAGTTCGACCTACGATACTGGTACTTAATATAATGGTCAATCAAAAGGTCTTCGTAGTTTCAATCATGAAAACTGTGAGTTTATGGAAATATACCGTCTCTATTTAACGTACCTGCTATTAAAAACATAAGGAAATACCGTAACCGGCTAAAAAAACATTATAGGTAACATCGAAGCTTATAAAAAGTATTGAAACTCGCTAACACCTATAATAGATGCTCGGATATACTCGCATAATATAGCTTTCCAAGAGTACACTTTTCACATTGCTTGTTGATAAAGCATTGATTTATTATGTCATTCAAATAATTCATGAGTATTTCTTCATACTTTTGAACTATTATTGCTATTTAATGTATTATAGTAAAATTCGTGAATATTCTGTAAAGTTAGAGTTATTTTCCAAGTTAAATTTATCCTGGTCATTAATTTTACCAATAATGAATATTTTGATTCAACTGGTCCCCTAATTTACCATAATGTATCAAGTAGTTAATTATAAATAAATTATCAGTAAAATTGAAACACTCAAACTGGTTAAAAAATATCAATCTGATAACAATTTTATTTCAACGTTTTATGTTTCAATATTTTATGTTATTACAAATATTATTAAAATTGTTGAAGGTACTACATATGAAGATATTGTGTAGGCTTATAGATTCAAGAATTCTAGAATCTACACAGATTACTTGATATATATTCAAGTTATAATGAAGTATATATTCATCAGGATCTCGATCAGTATCGAGCCTACTTTACTAGTCGATTCTAGTATATACTAGTAAATACTTTTGTTCCTGTACTCGTAAATATTATCACAGGCAGAATCTCTATTTTAATCTTTCGTACTAGTAAGACACCAGTGTTCGTAATAATATCTACTACTCTGGTAAATTCCGTATCCTTTAGTGTTAAGGCATTGTGTAGTTTAAGTTTGTACCAAGTACAGTCTAGCCTTATCAGCCTTGTTAAACCTGTTATAAATTTGTATGAGGTGTAACTGTACATATTGTATATTTTAATATACCCCATTGAAAGGTAACATCCAATTTTTTTTAACAAAAATAAAAAAATAAAAAAACGACGTTGAGGTTAAAGTAAAGAAATTATACTGCGAAGAATGGAAAATCCGTGGATAAAAAAAAACAAAAAATCCTATATAGTCCGAGTGAAACCAATAACATTTTAAGTATTTTAACTATCAATAATCCAAGTATACACCAAAACCACTCTATCATTTAATACCTAAAATACTAGGAGATTACACAAAATACAAGGCTTTATAAATTGTTTATATAATTTAAGCACTAGTTTACTGAGCTAAGGCGTCACATTATAGCTTCGTATTTTGCCACTAGAAATATGATTGTTATCTTATCGGCCAGTTATTTATTATGAAAACCCCATTTGATTTATATTATTCTATGATTCACTCTATCCCTTATTAAATGTCCCATAAGTGGTATATATTAAGTGGTTGGATAATACTTAGTATTACTACAGAACTTGATAATTCAATCATTATTACAATATATTTTGAAGATAATAGCTATACTTTGCTCCTTCAATATGTTACTCATCCAAATAGAATCTTAAGTTACCCTTATTACTGTCAAGCTTTTAGTATCCACAAAAAAAAGGAACCCTCAGAATCTTCTTTTTGATAACTAGTTGACTGTGCTATTGACGATATGAATTGTACATCCATAGGAAGACTACCCTATGGCCTTGTACCCCTTTCAGTTGAAATCACACCAGCTATTAATTTAAAGTTTTCTTCAATCTTTGTAATAATCTTAGTTAAAGTTTATGTTATCTCTATATAAACTTGCTTAACGTTTTTTTACCACCTACTTGTAATCTATAGTTTTTATACTATTTCAAGTATTTAAAAGCGTAACTAAAAAGTGTATTTTTTTTCATATTCAGTATTATAATATGAACGTAAAAGTTTTGATATAATAAAGGCGATATACGGCTTAGTTTGGTATATTGTATAGTTCAAAGCATCCATATCTAACTAATACTTCTTAGTCTTTGAAATATTAGCTTAATTGTTATATGGTATAGTATAAACGAGGGATCCGGTTATAATGAGGATGTAGGCCAGACGTTTACTTAATTCCTTTCTTTTTGAATCTAGTACCCTTTAGATATAACTATTTTGTATTAAGATAATTATACATATGTTTTCATTCGTTAAGATACGTACCCCTAAACAGTGTTTTGCCTATCACAGGTCCTTGTACTTGAAGTGCTGTTCAATAATTCTTTTAAATGTTTTAATATCGGTTTGATTAGTGCCTATTAACAGAAAATTCTTAGCATAACTACGAATAATTAGCTAATATCGATAATTAGTATATACCGTTGTTGGAATAGTACTACATGCAGTGCAGTAGGTCAACTTTACTATAAGTAAAGTTGACTGTACTCCAAGTTGGTTGAATTGTATTGTACGGACTTATCTAATTGGGTATAAGTCGAGGGAAGTACGTTCCTCTTCACACTAGTGCACGGGCCAAGCAATTGGCCATACAAATTACTGTGAAGACCGGTTAGCGTTCTTTCTAATCTAGAACAATACATCCACTATCTGACCACGCAATACTACTATTACTTCGAAGAACACTCGAATCAACAACGTTTCAAAGTTTAAGGCCTACCAACAACCGCGTTATTAGAGTTGAGTTTTTTTAATTGAAGGGTATTAAACACTTTCTTTAACCTTTTTAACCATTATTAGTAAGACTATTTAATCAAGTAAAGTATAGAAAGTAGCTAAAAATCATGATCGACTATAGAATCAAAACCTACAATATTCTCATCTAGATACTTTAGGAAACAGTTCCTTATAATTTCCGTGATTTCTATTGATACTAAGTCTTGAAATTTCCCGTTAAGGAAATTCTAGTTGATGTCGATTTGTTTGATATCATATTCGGAAAAAGAAACCAGTTTAAGAAAGATACTTTACATATAAGACTTTATCATATTATCAAATGTATCAATGTAATTAATATTATACCTTTTTTAAAATCCTCAAATTACGATCCTAATTTTAAACCTTTCAATCTGACCATTAAAATTAGTTTTAAACTTGGTTATTTGTTTTACTATTAGAGCATAGCATATGATATTCCTCTTAATAGCCTTAAAGAAGTTGAGAAAAAATAGACTTTGCATTTTACTATAAAAAGCCTTTTTCTCATACTTTACATCTAAGTCCTCCAAAGGTTTCTTTACAGTTAGCTTTTTCTATTGTCTATTAATTCAAAATACGGACAAAATCAAATATTCATTAATAATAGCATTTACTAGTAGATTTAACGACAGGTTATTTCATGTTTTTTGTGTTGTTTAATTAATACTCGTTCTTGGTTGAGTATTTTAAGCCGTCGTTTTTATAGCATAAGGGATACTAACATAATAAGTTTGATATTCTTTTCCGTTATCAATACTCTACAGGGTCTAGTATTAGTTTTTTTTGAAGATCCTTGAATTAAAAGTGCAAATGATCTTTATAGTAGAGTTAATGAGCCGGCTTGGCATGTGAACCTTCAATATATATTAAGGTTTCGTTATTTCAGAAAACTGCCATAAAAGAAATATTTCTCGTCATTCTGTTGAATAAGTCTTTTAACCGATTACTTGTTTTACAAAGGGTATTTAAGTGATAACGGTAAAGCTGAGAGTAAAAGTAAACTTAATGTTAGGTATATAACCCGTATATCCATCTATTTTAACGGAAAACCCCTTATACGGTATGGCTTACTGAATACTGCTTTTATTGTTAACCATTAAGTTACCTACAACAACGGCTATTTAAAATAGAGTAGGCCATGAGTAATTTAGTACTTTTTTGGTAACAGTTTAGGCTATAATTCTTTACAAATTTACCATATTAATCCCTTCGAAAGTGCCGTTTTTTTTTAAAAAAAAGGTTATTTTTTAAAATAAATGTTAGAGTTGAAATTGTATTCGATAAATATTTTCGTAACTAAGTAGTTAATAAGCTCGTCAATTCTGTCTAAGATATCGAAATTTATTCTATACTTTATAGGTTTGATTATTTCGTTTAACAAAAGACAAACGGCTTTTAGTCTATTATGAGGGGATATGATAACTGCTTTACAGTATTTATAGCTATACTTGATCTTTATAGTTATTAGTCCATGGTGTTCACCCTTTGGCCTAACAGTTGTTTCCAAAAAGTTTCCAAGTGTTCAAGTAAATCGTTCATAATCTGGATTACCGTATTCGAAACTTGGTCGCCATCGGGTGATTTTCAAAGTTTTACCAAAAGTATAAACAAGGTCGAAATACTCCGTTTACTGGTCGTTTTTGGGGCTGTCTAATAACTTATGTGGTTTTATTACTAACCTTCGGCTAGTTTAATCAAAACTAGTATATGAAAAGGAATTATCGAAGAACTTATTCGTGGTTATATCAATTAAATTGTAATAGAATTGTTTCGTGATTTGAATCATAGTACCATTATTAGTTATAGTGGTACTTGTTTCCTTGAAATTAGGGCTCATTGACAATAGTTTTCTAATTTTCATAACCAGTCTATAAAGCTTTCATAGACTGCTTCAATTTATTATAAGTTTCGGATAATAAACACCATGTAAAAAATTAGGGCTCCAAAACTATTACTTTCTTTGAACTTAACTGTTATTTGAATTGTTTGTTGGATAATGGGCTGAACAATACCACCCTTAGTTCGGAGTCTAGTGTAGTTCTCGGCTTATATAACTAGATATAGAAACCATTTATTGTTGTGAATTTTTTTTCCAATGAGCTTGAATGAGATCCAATAATATCTCGAAACTAGAGTTTATTGATTACAAAATAGTGTTGTAATATGGAATTAAAAGGAAGAAACTTAAAACTTAACGTTGAGTTTTGGAGACTTGACGTTTAAAGTAGGGCCTATACTACTTTAATACCTGTATTTAGTATGGTTTTCAATTGGTTGTTTAGAGGTTTAACGTAAAAATTGAAAACCTTCACGTTGAAAGTAGATACTTTAAAGCGAGTATACCTTCGTAAAATAAAGCCTTTAATTGCCTCAAATTCTTTAATACAGTGTCCTATAGAGAGTCTTATGTAGTAAACTACTTAATTGATTATAGTAGTCCTATAAAGTCATAATGATGTAAATAAGTGTGGTCTTTTACTTGACTTCTATTAAGGGTAACAACATCCACTTTTTCTTCTTTGCTGATAATTTTACTGTCATCAAAAGGTCGTGCATTTGAATGTCGTACATAATAAGCTTTTGACAAATGACTCTTTTCGAATCCTATAAGAGAGTTTTTTCTAATTAAGTAATACTTAAGTTACAGCCAATAGGTAGCTCTTTTAGTGGTTCTCTCTAAATAATTGAATTTAAAGATTTTCTGCCTCCTGGGGGCCGCTTTTTGTTTTGATAGACTGATTGTAGTTTAAGTAGTAATAAAGCAACGGCTTTTTTAATTTACTTCGTAATCGGAATGTCCAGACTGAAAACTTTGGCTTAGTATAGGTCAAAAAATGTAGGAAATACTCAATATTTTCAATATGACGTCATTAACAGATTAAACCTCTTCTGGAATTTTCGAACTTTACTACAAAAACGCTAATAATCAATAATGAAAAGGGCAAAGGCAACGAAATTTCTTAAAAGACGCTTGATAATCCATTAATCCAGTGCTTTGGTATATGCTAATCAACTTTAAAAAAAGCCTTACACAAGTTTTTAATACCCACAATAATGGCTAAAAGGTGGAAAGTAATGAAAGAAGTAATTATTATGTAATTTTAGATTCAGGTACGTATAGCTTTCAAATTTTTTAAAAAACCATGGTCGATAAGCGTAAATAAATAAATGTAATTCTTTTCTGTAAAGACTGTATTTATCTTCATTTTTAAGGTATCTTTCAAGATTTTGAAACAATTATCATTCATAATATAGCCTTTAATTTCTGTTATCCAGACTTTAATATTTGTAAAAGCCTAATTTCAACACTATTTTTATAATGGTAACCTAGGTTTTATCAGTTGTTTCTTTTTTAGCGTTCAAAATATGACTTTTAGTTTTTCAATCCTCCTACTTAATCAACGTGATAGTGCTTATCGATTAGGGTAGATCCGGATTTCCAAAGCGTCCTTTAAACTTCATTAACAATTTTTCTTGTAATTCGATAACTAACTTAAGACTTTCTCATTCCAAAGAATCAGTAGTTTTAGATCCAGCTTTTATTTCATAATTAATAACATTATTAGCATTAATTTCTTGAATTTCTTGTTTATCTTTAGCCCTAATGGAATTACGAGCTTCTTTTTTTTCTTTTTCTTAACAGAGCTTTAGTGTCAAAAATCTTGAAGCAACACGAGTATCCCTAAAGCATAGGAATCGAAGAGATGTGGATTTAGCTGGAGTAAAAAAACCTGTAAGTTTTAAGGGACTAGAAGCAACAAAAGTCTTCTGTAAAGGAGAACCATTATTACTCATACTACTATAAAATAGCTTTAGCAGTAGAAACAACCCACATTTTAAGGATACTGAAAGGGAATCATCAAATTTATAAAATAGTGGGAAAAAAGTGAACACTTGGATATATATAAAAAGAAGAACCTGATATAATAAACAGTATTACACAATGGTACCAATAATGTATTAAAGGTACTAAATAAGTGAATATTATGGAGGCTTATATATTCAAGTATTCTAGAATCTATATGAAAGACTTAATATATATTGAAGTCATAATCAAGAATATACTATTAAAGATCTTAATCAGAATCGAATCTCCTTTACTAGTCAATACTAGTGTATACTAGGAAATACTTCTTTCTCCTTGCTAGTCAATACTAGCCCCTGGCAACATCACTGTACTGATCCTCAGTACTAGTCAATACTAGTACCCATACTAGTAAAACACTAGTGCTGGTAATGATATTTATAACTCCGATGAATTCATCATCCTTTGGTGTTGAAATATTTAATACTTGAAGTTTGTACCAAGTACTGACTGTCTGTATTGGCCCTGTTAGCCTTGCTGTTGAGTTGTATTCTGTAGAACTGTACCTATTGAATATTTCATCTGAAATCCATCTGTTGGAATAGCAGTCAAATGCAATACAACCAAGTCAACTTTCTTTGAAGTAAAGTTAATTGTATGTACTGCAAATTGAATGTGGTTTGTGAGACTGCACTGAAAGTGAAGTGCTGTAGGTCTCTTCTTCAATGTAGGGCACAGGCTAAAGAGTTTGGCCATACAAATTAGTGTGCATACCGAATAGAGGTCTACCAAACTTAGATAGAACACATCTCAATTAACGCATCACCAGTTACTTCGACCACAGTGATTCGAATCGAATATGTTATAACGATAAAAAACCTAACAATATTGATCAATACTTATTAGGTAAAGCATAGATGAGCTAAGTAGAAGACGAAGCTGTTTTCCTGTTGTTACTCTTTGTTTAGGCAAGGTAGAAGAAATATTTTGGAGAATAGTCCTTATACTCTGTGTCAGTTTTCACGGCAGCAAGTAGGGAAGACTTTTGGATTGTGTCAGTTTTCGCGGAAATGTAGAAGTAAGAAACGGTATCGTTATTGGAAAACACCAAGAAATATTTATTAATCCTTCTCAAAAAGATTTAAAATGAACCGCTTAAAAGTCTTAAAAATTATGAATTCAGTAAGTTGGCAAATGGATAAGTTAGTACCATTAGAGTTATTATTACTGTAAATCGAAGAAACGACGAAGTCTTATGACCTCTAAAAAACGTGTAAATCTAGGTGCTCATTGAGAAGAAGGCTATAATAGTTCGTTGTATTACATAGCGAAAAGTGGATATACGAGGTGGGGTAGGTTTCATCCTCATAACCCATATATATTTAGGTAGCCTACGAGCTTTATAACTAATAAATAAGTAAATTAATACTTAAGTACGTTTTTTGTAATAAGGTGAAAACGGGGGGAACGTGGTTAACAAATGGTTAGGGAGTGATGTTTAAAGCGACTTAGAAGTTCATCATGGTTTCGGAATTTATTACCGCGAAATTGAGTCGTATAGACAATTAATTATGTGAGTTGGTCAAAATAAGTAAAAAGCTATTAGGTAAGGATTTGGAACAAGAGTTTAAATTCATATTCGAGTGGGTTTCGTCATTGTTGGGTTTCCCGTTTTTATTAATACTAATATGATTTCTTGACATCCAATTATTAGCAACTTATATTCCGCTCCATTTCGTAAAGTAAAGTGCAAAATGTTAAACCCGTTTGCGGGTTAGGCGTAAAAACCCACTATTATATTCGGCTGGTCCGTAACGCGATTCGAAACTATTAAGTACTACGGTATCGAAACAGCTTAAAAACGGTTTACTCGTTAGGCATATATAGCCTGCCCATTTAACTAAAACCTGCCATTCAGATAGGTTATAAAGCCAAATACGTTCGACTTGTGGTTTATTACGAGCCTGCAACATACATTAGTTATAGTATTCCTGTTTCGTTTCGCTATTATCGTCTATAACATTTACGACTTGTGATTCAAAGTCGCGAATTTACTAATTTGGGAGCGGATTTTAAATGGTTTGTATAAGTTGATCATTATAGAATCGAAAATATTTCGAGTTCAGTACTTTGATTTTAATAATACAAAAGTTCATTATACACGTTATACAGTACTTGTCATAAAAACAACTTAATTTTTGGGTGAAATTTATTTAGTTTATAGTGTTTTCTAAAAATAATAATCGTTATCTTGAACTGAAATTTTTTTGAAGGGGAACGTTATTTATCAGCGGTTTTTTTTCATACACTATTATATCGCCGTTATTAAAGATTACACGATTTTTGTAACCTCTCGGATACGTAAAAAAAAAACCTCAGCTTTCGCTCGAAATATTACAATTGAAACAAAAAATCTTTATACCGGTTATATAGGATCAACGTAATAATTATAGGTTGAAAAAAGGGCCAAAATTCAAATTAGTTCTTTTTAAACTATTTATCGTAAATTAATTACCAGGTACTAAACGGCTATGAACGAATGGGATATAAACTAAGAAAAATATTAAATATATTTAGACTTTTTAATTTACATATTTGCTTACGTCATCAGTTTTAGAGTAAATTATAGTATTCAATCGTTACTTTACACTATTCAAGGTATAAATGTATTTTGTCAAACTATTTGTTAAAATGAAACAACCGTTATAAATAATCGTATAGGAAAACATAAAAAATTGCCAAAATCAGCTTAAAAACTACTTCGCGTAAGATTCAGCGTTTATAATGGTTACAGAATAAGAAAACAATGTTACTTAAACGATCCTTAATAATCATAAGGTAATGAAAATAGCTAATACGTTATTGGGGTATGTTAATTACAGAATTGATAAAAATATCATTCGAAAATTATTTGAAAACCGGAAAAGGTTTCTAAAGTCCTTTTCAACCGTATTTTTAATATATTCTACTCTTATAAACGTCGTATGTACGGTAAAAACGGCAAACCATGCTGCAATAGCCTAGTTAAAGGTATGTTTAGGAAAGAATAGCTAAAATAGCATCACCACCTATGTAACTGGGTCAAGAGTAAATCATGGATAGCCTAAAGTAACGTGGTAATAAGTAGCTTATAAATAGGTTTTTAGATACGATCGCGAAACTATAAAACACTATCGTCTTTTACCAAGTATTTAGAAATACATACCCTTAGCGTTTAGTCGTCGTTGATATGAATAACCGTTTGGAAATATCGGTCGTTTATACGTACCGCACGTACTATATGGGGATAGGAAATATCGCTTATAATAATAGCGTCCTAGTAACGTTGAATATTGATGTTGGGGTAAAGAGTTTACGGTCTTTCAGATTGAACTCGCTGACGAAAGTTAGACGAAAAACGTATATACGCGGAAGTGACTCGGAAGCGGACTATTTAGGGCGTAATAATTAAAGATTTCAACCTGAAAGACGTGAATTTAAAAGACTTTTAGAATATTGTAATCTCGCCGTATCAATAGGTCAGGCCGTATATAATCTGCCGCCTTACTATAAATCAATAGAAAACGGAATTTAAAACGAAATTTAGACTAACTGATATATCGTTTAGAAAGTCTTCGTATAGTTATAAAGTATTTTATGTTTTTATAATTTGTTAAAATCGAAAACATGCGAGCTGTACCCCAGAGATTCACCTCTTATGCTTTTAAGTTACTTATAATACCAAGTATCTTTTTGTCATAGATTTTGTAGTTATATGAGGCGGGGGACAAACGACGAAAGTGATAAGTTACGTGGCGTAAGATTCCGTGGTCGTTACTTTGATAAAGACAGCATCTTAAAAATTAACAAAAATAGTTAGATTTAAAAAAGGTGTTACGTTAGGTCTTAATTACACAAATATAAATTTCAAAAAATCAAAACTTAAGCCGTTCGAAAAGAGTTTGGTTTAGGTATTGAACGAAATGTGGTTCTCTTACGGGTTAAGTTGAAATAATAATTTAATAATCGTTGAATATTCGTAGCTAAAATGCCAGAAAACGTTTGCGCATGTCAAAAACCTTAGGACTTTTAAAACCAACGTAAAATCCACCTATTTCCGAATAATACATAGCTTCTATGAGTTTAAACGTACGCTGACGTTAAACTCAATAAAAAATCTTAAATATTTGGTTTTATGAACGTTGAATTTGTATTTGAAATTATTGAAGTTAAATTTCGCAGCGTTCAAAGCGTTAAAAATTTATTTAAATTTAATTATAGAACTATCGAAAATACGGTTAATGTAAAAGCGGATATAATTCAAGTAAGTGGCATGAAAATATCTATTAAAGGTCCTAAAAACTTATTAATATACAGTTAAAAGTTGTTAGACTCGTCAATAAGGCCTAAAGGGGTGATAAATAATTTAAAAATTCTGAAAGGTGTACGGAATATAATATTTGATTCGATTTACTCGTGAATCTGAAGCTTATTCAAAGCGGTTTCCATATCTTACTTGATAATATAGTTAATTCGTAAAATATTTGTAAACTTGTTTAATAAAATAAAACGAGTGACGATTTGACTTTATAATGGTATTAAGCCGGCAATAATTAATATAATAATGTAGTTTATCTTGAGTTTTTGAACAAAAAGTACTGGGGTAACCGTTAAAAATCTATTTATTCGAATATAGCCTTAGTTGAGTAACTCGGTTAATGTTTCACGTAATATAAGGAGTTCCTTACTAATATATTATATATAGAGTCCTACAGAACTTTTAAATGATAGTCTTAAATATTCATATAAAAGACAATTTTGTAATTTTCTTCGAAAAGATGAAAGGGAAGTTCGTTGTTAAGGTTTTATCGAATAAGGGGGAGAATTTTTTAAGGTCGTCAGGAAGTTGGTTATAATTAGAAACGAGCGATTTCAGGGAGATTGCTTGAGTATTTTTTTCGAAGAGACGGCGAAAAATCGCTTAGTAGCGGTTCGGTCATTGCGGGCTTTTCGTAAAATAACGTGAATTGTGGCGGTACCGACCGCTTTTAACAGTTTTTAAACGGGCGCGAATCCTCACTTTTAAATGCGATAGTTACTGGGTCCTTTTAACAATAGTATATATTTAAGAACATCGTAAATACCGTATTAGTATTTCATTCATGATTTGCATAAAATTACGTTATACCATAAGAAAGAGACGATATAGGCATATATTTAGTACTGGTACTTATAGAGGTGTAATGATCACACTAAATACCCGTGAGTATATAGAAGGTGTCAGAGGGTTTATGTTAGCAGTAAGGTAGCAGAGGTAACAAAAGGTGCAATATCAAGACTGTGTTCGTGCGAGTGATGATCAGAAGCCGTGAGGCTATTCAGGGTAGACTGAATACTTAGATTGACAACTGAAGAGCTATGAAGGAAATACTATCTGTGTGGTGCTGACCGTGTCCTTATATCCTCAATCCTTCATACGTCTTTAGTACTGTATAATGTGGATAGCTTGGATAACCTCCGATCCAACATATACGACATATCCTTGGCATGTCTTTGGATAGCTTGGATAACCTCATATCCAACATATCCAACATATCCTTGGCATTAACCCTAACCCTGGGTCTGCTGACATAAGAGATGTTCCCCGCCTGATGTGTTAGACTTTAGGCGTCTCAGTGGCGTAGTTTCCTTGCTGGCCTGTTTTCTTGACCTAACCGCTGTCTGGGTCATGACAAGAGGCCGATATTTAAAGGGTCAGAAAGGAAAGAAGTAGTAAGGAAAAATCAGGCGCGTAATACGTAACTTCGTTGAGTCTTAGTGGTAAAATTGGAAAGCGCCATAACTTTGAATAATTGGTAAATGAATCATTCGCCACGTTATGGAATTTATAACTTATATTGACTAATTTCAAATAAAATAAATGTAATTATCAATTTCATTCGTTATAAAAAGCAATTTATTTAAATGTTAGAACGGAGTTATCAAATTTAATTAATATATTGTTAATTTTTATACGCGATTATGTATAGGAATTACTTGTTTTCTTCAAATAAGTAGATAAAATCTTCGTATTAAGCACAATGGATTTCTATAATGGTTTTAACGATAAAGTTACTCATACATTACGACAGATCCTACGGGTAAATGTAAATACGGTAATTATATGCATTGTAACGCAAATATAACCTAATATCCTTACGGAGGAAAAGTTCAGAGTAATTAATTTAAAAGGCATATTATTTGGAAACGATTTGAAAGGAGTTTACTTGAATTATAATAACGTCGCTTTCGCTATTCCAAACAGGCACGTCTTTATTATTATCCCCATTATACAAAAAGTTCTAGATAATAATAATACTGATACTGCCGTAACGAATACCAAACGTATATAAATGTACTTTAATAAGTTAAATGCGAACGACCTATTCGTTATAATCCGCGGGTATGTCGAGGGGTAGTGACGTATTAATGCGTATATTGTTAATGATTCCCTTTTAATTGATAATTAAACGACGAATTCCTTGGTTACACCGCTAACTTTCGGGAATAAAACCTCCCAAACTTTAAAAATAACGTAAAATAGTTCATAAACCTTTTATTTTATATTTGTAAACTAAGAAAAAATTACTTCAGCTGCATTAGCGTCGTAATAATGGATGCGAAACATAGGTATGAAGGTGTTAAAGTTACTAATACTTTTATCGCTTCCACAGGGGTAATAACGATTTATAATAGTTTTTATTTTCCTTCTTAAGTATTCAAAATAGCATAGAAGTTATTTTTCTAGTACTAATAAATTTCCGGTACTCATATAATTTACTAATTATTATAATTTCCTACATCTGAAATCGTAACTTACTATCGGTAGCCTCAACCTCTTAATTAAAGGGTTTGCGTATAAGTCGTTAACGTCCGTTAAAAGTGGCGCCGTCATCGTACGCTAAATTAAAGATATTCAAATTTTGTTGTTTAAGGAGTTTATACAGTCACCGATAAGTAACAGTATAATAATTATATCTTTTGTGGAATACATGGGGAAAATATTTTAAAAAGGAAGTTTCCCAGAAAATATGGGAGCTTCAATAACTTCAAGTTATCTAATTATATTCGTCAATACGTTTAATATTACGGTATTCCGTTATTTATAGTGTTTAACGTATTTTTAGACGATTCAATTATGTTTTTTATATTTCATACGTAAAGTGTTTGTAAAAAGTTCATATTAAGCCATAAGATCATTATAATAAGCCATTAAAACGCTTTAAAGAAATTCCCTAACATATGCGTCAAGGCATTACTTTAGGGCTTAGGGGGCATATTCGGTAAGTCGTAAAATAATAATATAGCCCTAAATTATAACTATTAATAAGTAACTAAATACTATCGAGAAGAAATCGAGGTTTATATATAAAGAGACTAAGGCCGGATCTGTCGCTAGAAGTAGTTGGATACAATTTATGAGCCTCGATCAAAAGGTAAAGAAGAATACTTTACTAGAAATCTGCTATCGAGTTAAGATTGTGTAATCCTAGTTACGTGAAGTGTAAAAAAATGTCCTCACGCGGTTTCCTCCCTGCTTTATAGCATCGTAAGAGCGTGTAGAACTACCAGGGTTCGATTCCTGGTGATAATAGTCAGGTACTAGTCTGTAACATTCAAAGTAATTTGTATGGCTAATTGCCTGGCTAGTATCCTAATTGAAAGTGCGGCTATGCTGCACTTGACTTACAGTTAAATACAATAGACACATACAAAATAATACACTTAGCCTGCAGTTACTATAGTTAAATTTACTATATATAGATTTTACCTACCACATTGAAAATACTACTAATCTACCACTCGCGGTTTTTTAGCTTGTGTGTGTACACCAGTGTAGTAAAACAATATTTTCCGGTAAGCATTCAACTGCGACCTCGTGAACTGGCCAAACCCTTGTTAATTTCAGTTAACATTTACGTTCAATTGCGTTTATTTAATTACGAATTAACCTCAAGTGTCGTTAGTTGCCCCACGGTTTTAAAGTTTCACTTTATCGACTTCTACAAAAAATACTTCGCGAACCACCTTATGCTGTTCCTTCCTTTCGCCACGCCAATTAAGCCAGGTAATATCGGTAATTTATTAACAATCTTACAATTTGCTAGTTTCTTCTTAACCTATATTACATAATTTTAGCTCACTAGGCAGCCTATTAACGTAACCCTCGATACGTATAGTTAGTCCATTACTATCTACAGAATCATTAAGAGCTTTATTCGGCGATACCTTCGTTATAACGTGAGCAGGATTGATTTTGCAATTAATTTGTCGGAACTTTTCAATTTCTATACCTTTATAGGCTTCGTAGAGAGCGATTACATCGAATATTAGGGGTTCATGGCTGATGGTTCCCAGTTTGGAAAGGCATTCAAATAAGATTTTCGAATTAAAACAAAACAACAACGGGATTTAAGGAATCTTAAGCTATCTTTTAATAATTTTAAAGCTCTTTATTAAGCCCTCACATGTATCGAAACCTGTCATTATACAGTAAACCTCTAAAATTAATACGTTCTATTGAATCGTTTTATATTTAAAAAAGGTGTACTGAATTAGATTGCCTATTATACCAAATTGGCTTTCCCTTCTAAATTTATTTACTAGGGTTACGAAAAAGCAGATCTGGAAAGATAGGTATGTGTTATTTATAAAAAGCTTATCTGTAAACAATATCAACTTAGATTCCTTTAGGTTGATTAAGTCCATATAAATTCCTCGATCTAGTTCTACATTTCAGAAAATAATCTTTTAATTTCACCGGTTCAAGGTGTTGTATATTAGGATTTTTCCTCATACCGCGATAAAGAGGTTGTAAAGGCCTCCACTTAATATAAAGTGGCAATATCGCTACCATGGGCGCGTTATTCCAGGAACCTTTAGGTCTTAACTAAGATAACCTTATCGATTGTAATTAAATAAATCCTTTATCCATTTTCACGAAAGTTAAAGTCAGTGTGAATATTAAGTATATGAATTAACGATCCGTTCAAGTTAAGTTAACTACATTTTACTAACGTCGAAACCGGTTCACAATTTCTAAACAAAAAGTTCTTAATCGCTTACTTTTCCGATACCGTAAAGCTAACCATTTGAACTAAAAGGATATCGTTAATTGGTATATACACCAGGCAAAATTAATTTTTTACGTCACCAGTAAATAGGGGCCGTGTGTTCAAGATTTTATTATTAACTGTAACTAAAATATTACTAATGTATCAATTGTAATAGACAACCAATTTTACCAGTTCGTACAAATTCTTAATATATTGTATTATCGTTCTTAGGGGTTCTTCCAGCCGTCATTACTATGATCATTCCAAAAATATAATCCGCCATAAGTGAATTACAAATTACATATAGGTTAACATCATATTGAGGCTATTAAGCATAAACTTTTCTTCAATTTTAATCCGTAAACTTAGTATTATAATAACTATTAAACCTTAGCTAATTTACTAAATCGTTAAAAACTACGTAAGAATCCAAATATTTCCGTTATCTTCATATCCTTAAGAAATTAAAGGCAATTATCTATATATTCGTCATATAATTTTACCTTCAACCTCGTAAATGATCCTTGACTTTAAGATCGTAACATTTGGGCTTTGAAGGTTCAAATATATTTTCGATATTAATTATATAAGTTCTCAAATTAGCAGAACGTTAATTTTGACGGTATCGCTTTACTTAAAAATTGCTCTAAAAGTCGTTATGATACCTTAAACTCGAAGTTTTAGTATCAAGTCTTCGTTATCAATTTTCTCCTCTACTTACCTAGGGATTATTATAGATACATCCCAATATACATTGCTACACTTTAACGTTCCTCTTTTTCAGGGATTGTCACCATCGATGGAGTTTTATCAGATGATCAATAACGGATAGAAAAGCTTTGTCTTAACTTAGTCGTTTGACTTAAGGATCTTCATCGTTTGTAACCAAAAAAATTGGCTGAACCTAAGTAATACAGAAAAAAAAAACCTTTTAAAAATTTAACTATTATTTTATAGTTATTGATACTTAAAGTTTGGTATAAACCCTTTTATTTACCCGTTTCACGCCCTACGTGGATTTTACTTTGCAACGGCAAAACAATTACATTGATTATTAAGAGGCTGTTCCTAATATTAAATGCGTCGTTAATCTTATGGCATGCGAATACTTTACCCAGTTTCTTTCAAGTTTTTCCATAGGCTATAATTCGCTTTCAGGAACTTGTTAATAACCAAGATTTACTCGTCAAGCTTAGGTGTACTTTAAATATCAATAATATTAGTATTAGGCCATTAGAGACTACAATATTATTCAGGCCTTTTGCCGTCTTTTAAAGGCTTGCTATAAAATTCGTAAAGCTTTCAATTTATAAAGTAAAGATATTATATGTTGGATAAAGTAGGGCGTATACTCTTTTAATCTTGTTAATGCTTTAATAAGTCTTTATAAGGACCTATTTACTTCAAATACCAATTATCTAAAGATTTTACTAAATCTCAGCTTCCGCAAAGTTAATGCTCACATTGTAAATAATGAAATTAAATAGAACTAAATAAGTACTGATCTATAGAACCCTCAATGTTTCTTCGTATCCTTTATTGAAGGGGATTGCAGAAACTTGGTCGTAAAAAAAGATACGAAGCGTTATCTACATTGAGGTTCGATGGATTACTATTTAAGTAGTTACGGATTTCGTCCGATGTTATCTCCGACGTAAGTTTTATGGTTGAAGTCGAAAATATAAATAAAGGTTTCTTACTAACAGTAACGGAAAAAGCGTAACTCTTAAATATACTTTCCTTTCAAATATACGTAATTTTAGCGATATAGTTACTAGATCCAATATAGTGGCATTCAATTTAATCAAAATATTTATATACGAAGATTTATTAATCATCTTTATACTTTTTGATAACACTTATTTTTGAAATGTTGAACATAACTTGGGTTGTAATTATTATGATACGGTAGGCATAATATTGGTACGACGGTAAAAAATAAAACAAGTTTGGTTATTGTATCTTCGAAATCTAGTTATTATATAAAGGTTGCGACGGAATTCTCGTATTACCCCAATATATATATTTTCTATGAATATGAATATATAGTTTAATCCGATATTAATATATATTATTACTAAAAGAACGCGAGATATAATTTGCAGCATTCTTTTCATACGATATTCATGAGTTATATGAAACGTTTGCGGTAGTCAATCAATAGTTTATAATTCAGGAAGATCAATCGTTCATATGGTGATAATATGGTTTGGGTCATAAAAGATACGAAATATTATAAGATCGGATTTCCTTCGTTTAGTAATCCTTTTAAACAGATATTATAGCGTACGTGTCAACTAGTAATAATTGGCTATTATTATAAGTTTCGGTAAGATAATGCGGATATTGTTATCGACGGAGTTAATTAATATAAAAAGAAACGATGACTAGTTACGTCTTTTACCCAAGTTGACAGATTTTTGCGTCCTATTCGATAGAGATAAGGCAATAACATTACCCTTACATAGGGAAAATTTCGATTACCATATTAATATAAAACTGAAAGAACAAGGATTTTGACTAAAAATAATATAAGTATTGAAATATTGGATGTCACGAGAGTACAATTTCGAATTTAGACGTCAATTTACGGAGTTAATTAACAAGTGTTGAGTTCTTACGAGTTTTTTACCAGCTACAGTACCGGTACTACTAATTTCTAAACCTAGTGGATAATAAAGGATTTATATCTATTACTGGGTATTAAAAAAAGTTACTGCATTGAATCTTTTTTACTTACCTTACAATAAGAAAACCCTATTCATATTATTGAAGTCAATATAGTTTATAAAGTTGGTGATTCGAACAGTTTTTATTCTATTCGAGTTGTATTCGGATAGAGAGACTTAACGGTTTTTCATATATATTTCAAGTGTTTTGAGTAATTATGTAGCCCTTTTAGGTTGGCAGAAGCGTTGGAGACATTTTGACAGTATATTCATTATATATTGCTAGGTATTTTGGAAGATTTGGTTACGGTTTAGCTGAATAACCTTTCAATATTTTCTTTTGGTATTAAATAAGATTAAAAGTCGAAAGGTCGCTTGGTTTTAAAACTTATTTACGGTATAGGGGTTTTTTTAAACTTAAAAAGATGTAATTTGGTTGTTTAGGGAGTTAAATACCCGAGTTATATGGTAAAGATTTACTTAGGTATGTGAGCCGTCCTTTAAAAAGTCCGGATAATACCAAAATGGGAGTTTCCCTGTATTATTGAAAATGTTCAAAGTGTTTTAGGTTTTACTTACTTCAATAGGGACTCTATTAGTCAATTATTCCAATCAAGTCAATGATTTCATTTAACTAACACAATAATATATTCGATAGGTTGCGATGAATCGAAACAAAAATATATATCAAACGTTAATAACTGCCTTGGTTAAGGCTTCAAATTTGGTATATTACAATCTAAATCGGCTTACGGTAGTAAAAAGCGATTACGCCGAAAAAGAATTAGGAGGGTACTAATATTAAAGGAAAGAGGATATTATTGTAAATTTAATGTCTTATCATTTCGTATAATTAACATCCGTTCAACAAATCTTTGCTATTTACGATGAGAAGCTTTTCGTGGTAGTATCCTCTTTAATAGCGTGGCCATCGGAATTTTTCGAGGTTTACAATCCGTTTACAATATTAACGAATTAAAAGATATTGGAATTTTTTTCTCGTAACGCTTCATTTCGTAACGTTGAACTCGGTAAGCTAATGTTTTTTTCCACTAATTCATACCACTTACGATATCAGCCTATAACCCAAGGCTCGCGGTTAAATGTATTACCCCGTAAATTGTAAAATAATTCTGAATTTCAAGAATGGCACCCGCGAAATTGTAAGAAAATTTCTATTATTATATGATATATAATAGTAATTGATGCACTGATTGTAAAAAGGCAAATTTGGACAAGATATAAGGATGAATTTGTTAATATGAAGGCATACTTATTCGATCGAGATAATATTCTTTTCGAGAGAAAGTCAGAAGATTCCTGGGTATTAATATTAATGGAATTGCACTGGGTTCAGTTACGCTTATATTATTAACCGTAACACTGTCGGGGGTTTTGAGACGCCAGTAGTTATAGTACCGCCGCGGATCCAGCTCGCGTTAAACCTATTAACTTCGTTATTGATAAGTCATTATCTTTGGTTGAAGTCGGGTATTTTTGCGGAATTATAAAATTAAGGAGTAACAAACAACTCGTTATATGAAGATCGTTTATTAACGATTTCCGAAAGTATTAAACGATTTTCGGTTAATGTATGATATTCTATATTAATTACAAATTATAAGCCTAACTAGAAAGATACGTTACCTTACCGTAACCGATTATAGATACTGAATGAGAAATATTTAACGGCGAAAATGTTGTAATAGACTTACAATTCAATTATTATAGGTTATCCGGTTAACAACATTTTCTTCTAAGTCCTTTAACGGGATGACTATTGGGAGGATAAAATCGTGAATATTGGACGCCTAAAGGGAATATATATGTAATTTAAAAAGATAAAATATCGTCTCATTTTACTATAAGGTTTCCTTCAATCCCTTTACAATTCAAAGCGGTATTAATTCTAAATTCACGAGACTTCCAAATTAACTTATGAATTAAAATAGATGGCTTTTGATATTTATTGATTTTTATAAATAGAATCTTCAACTTTATCCATCGTATAGTTATATCGTTTTAAACTAGTAATATGTATACTAAATACTTCAAAAATATATGGTTAAGTTTATATGGATTTTCGGCTTCTCTTATTGAGAAACACGGTTCGGATTAGGTTGTGGTATTTTGAACGACCTTATGTTTTCTAGTAAAATTAAAATAAATTTTATTTACAGCGTATTTTTATGGATGAATAAAGTTATCTAACTTATTAGTTAAAAGTATTGAAAATACTCGCGAGTTATTATTGACTGTTCGTAATATTACTTGGTATTATATTTATCCGTTTATTCATTCATATTCAATAACCCTAAGTTAACGGTTACCGGGTCTAGTAAAAATCAACTAGATAATAAAAACTAAATGTTTTTCATCCTTATTGTAAATAATGATACGAATTCGTCGATTAATCCGGGGGGATTATCCGCCGTGTTTCTGATATATTTATGCGAAGGTTTGAAGCTAACCAAATTGAAGATTATATATGTCTAAAAATAATAATATAATGATTAACCGTCGATGATTCTCATCGAAGCAAAGTAAGGTAATCCATAAGGTTTAACGTAACTTACGTAATATTAAAACTAATTATCATAATAAGAATTGCTACTAACTTTATAGTTTGTATCGGGTGGTCAACGTTTTAAATCCGTTAATTGTTGTTTGGCATATTTTTGAAAAATACTTTTTATTTTATGTATATTTAGTTAAATAATGGTTACGAAACCCTTTCCCTCGTAAGTCTCATCCGATACAGATAAGGGATTAGATTTCATTGTTAACGATACGGATAAGGGTATATACAGGCAATTTAAATTTTTCTAAACTCTTGTCACGACGATGTGTCAGAATGGTATCAGAAATTTATTAATGAAATAAAAGGGTTATAATATAGCAGAGTAGGAATTATTAGACTACTATCAGTATATAATATCCTTATATAAATTTGAAATGTAATAATAGGATGTCCAGCTTTATAATATCATAGTTTTACTATGTCGGCTTCGTACACGTACTAAGTATCTTATATTAGTCAAATTGTCTTTACTTTCGTAATAGAACAATATTTATGAGAAAAAAAAGTCAAATTTATTGTTATTATATTTTAATATGATGGATAAGACAAGGTATACGTTACATTTTCTTAAATAAGTATCCGATTGTTAGGTGGCTTTTACTACGATATATCAAATTTTACTTAGTTGTTATTATGATCCTTACTTAGTTTTTTGTTAGTAAGAACATCGTTCAAGTTGGAAATCCTATTACGATTAGTTATGGATATCAAGAAAGACCGGCAGGGGTGGAGAACGTTAGGCAAGGCGAGTACTGGTTTCTTTCAATAAGAGCAGCTAATGAAGGGTGGAGCGAGCGTTAGGTAATGCCGACGATGACGGGGAACGTTAAACTTGGCGAATATTAGGAAAGACTAATGATAACGGTTAACTCGGGGTGGGATGAGGAAAACAACCCTTTAAATAAGATATATGAAATTATAATACATTGATCGATATCCGAGAGATACGGTCAGCTTTGATACTATAGTTCGCTCGTTCATAATCGGCTCGTATATCTATATTTTAATTACGGTTAATAAATAAGAAACGAGTAAAAAACGAGTTTTTCCAGTTAGGCATTAAACGGAGTTTGTTACGTTTTATCATCCGTAGCCTATATTAGCTGTAAAATACATGAATTAAATAGTTATATCATTTTGGTCAATTATACTAAGTTGAAGAAGTGGTATACTGTAGGTATTAAAAGGAACGGGCGTAAAACATTTCATATTAATGTACGGTTAGCTAAGGAAATTTCATTACAATTAATCGACAAAACAGTCGATGAGAAGGTGGAAAGTTTAAGTGATAATGGGCCCGAAAAGAATGGAAGACAGAGATGTATAATAAAAATTGTAATAAATGATATTTCTAAAACAGTAGAGATGTTTTAAATTCCGGTAATATCTTGGAGCCGAGTTAACTAGTTAACTAACTTGGAAAACATACAAGTAAAAACGGGTTTATAGTCTGGGATATCCCTTTTCCGTTTTCGATTGGGGTATAAAATGTAGCTTAACCTTTGAAAAACTCCAATAAATTGCTTTCATAGGGTACGTGAACCAAGCGAGGCTATAAAAAGGTTGATTTTTTAAATTTATTATGTAAAGTGGTTAATTTCGAGTCGGCTTTTCCAGAAGAATACATTTTAAGTTTACTTCATTATAAATCTTCCAGAAAGTATGATATCTTTACTTACGATATACACGAATATAAATAAGTATTACTCCGAAGTGAAAGAGTCAATTAATTTAAGATATATAAATATCTTTTACGTCTTATAAGGTGACCTTGTTTTTATTTTCGTTCTCACCTAATATAAAAAAGTTGCCTATAAAGCGAGAAAGTTGTAGGGTGCAGTTAACAATACGATACCTAGGTATAATAGGGAGATATATTTCATAAGACGATTAATAATCTTTGTTAATAACATTAATGGTACTATAAACTAGGCTAAAACGATTATAAATGTTATTTATTTTAATATAGCGAAGGCTAATAAGCTGCGAAACGTTGACGAATAATGAGGGATTAGGAGGGGGGAAATAGGAAATAAATAGGTAAAATGTAGTTATTATCAAAGATCCGATATGATAGAAGCTATTAAAAAAAGGATGGATGAGGGAAAAGAAAAGGGAGGAGTGTTTTAGGAGTAATAGGGAAGTCTATATTTATAAACATAGGGAAACCAGAATTTATAATGGATATATGTTACATGTTACATTAAAGGGCGCGCTATATAACACCGGCGATAAAAACGAGATATTATATGGAACGTTAAAAGACGTATTATATAGTGTCGGTGGCCTAAGGCTAGACCCGCCGATTCGTCATACAACAAATTAAAAGGTATGTGATAAGCCCGCAACCAGCTCGCGCCTAGCCCGCATACTAAACGGACACAGCTAGCGCCTTACGATTAACTAATGGAATACCGCGGCACTTACAACTTGAAATGAAAAGAGGGGCATATTATAAACTTCGGATATTAGCTATTAAGTTCATAAGTTATATAACTGTGCATGTAACAGAATATATAGTACTCGGCACGAGTCTGGGCTCAAGCCGGACGCGATCTGTATACAACACGTACGACTATACATAACAGACTGGACACTGACTATACCCATATATTCTGAACCTAGAGCTACTTTAGCCTCTTCTAATCATCTTTTTATACTTGAATAGTAAACTTGAATTGGTACCTACGTGGTTTACCATCATAGGTTGGACTGCAACAAAAAGGGTTTTTGCTAGCTTAGCAAAGCATTTTTTAGCACATAAATCCCTCGTCATTTTATGTATACCTTTAGCTTTAACTCAATACGCTTTAAAACTTTTTTTACATATCAATAGTATTGTCATTAAAGACATAACGAAAGTTTCTGAAAGTATGTTACGGCAATTAAGGTCTTCGCTATCGTCTTGAGTAACAATTTAATAGTCGATGTTTACCTTGTGTCTCTCCGTTAAGTTTTCGTCTACATCTTTCCCCTGGAGTTCTTCGTCGTAATGCTTGGTAAAATAGGGTACCATGGATTGAATTACCTGTATACGTTTTTAACTAAATTCTATTTTGAGGTTCTTGCTTATGTAGAACTTGGTAGGCTTATAGGGCAGGGGACTTGGCAATCTTAGGTGTTTTTTTTGGCGTAAAGTCGTGTAGAAACTTGGGAACTTAACGTTAAATCGCTCGATGTGGCTTTCTTAGCGCGACTTGACATTAATGGGTATTTTGGCTTTAAGTAGCGATTTCGACGATTAAGTCAAGGTAAAAAGAGTAAAAAGAGTAAAGAAAGAGTGAAGGTATAGTGTAAAGCGTAAGTTCGAAGGTCGTTATTGTCAAGGAATCAGGCCGTAGGTCATTGAGCCTATAGTTTACGTGACTGTGTACGTAATGGGATAAGCCTGGGTCCAGCTCGAGCGCAGACCGGGTACTAGCCGAATACGGTCCGTGTATGGATAGAGAATGGTCCATGTACGGTACGTTTAAAGGTACGTAACGGGCTAGGTATTAGCCTTATTTAAAAGACTTAAACGTTAAGCTACTATAATTCTTTCTAGTTTTTTTCCGCAATTTAATAGTAAATCTTATTTGCCACTTACTAAGTTTATTATAGGAGGTCAGATCATAATATATTGATAAGGTTATCTTTCATCCTTTCGAAGGAATATTATTTACAATAAACGAATTGATAGTAAAGGGGAATAATTGGACGTTACATTTTAACGTTATTGAAAAAGATAAACTATATTCGAATATCTCATTTCCCACTTTTATAAATATATCTTGGACCCTTTTAAAACAGATTTAAATAGACATTTTTCCTTTAAATAATACAATAGGTTATATCGCATAGGCTATTAAATAGTTGTACTAGCCGAGCTAATCTTCTTTAACCACCAATTTTACGTAAAACTTTACTTAAGTTATCGCGAAGATTTAATAACTCGAAACCGAATTAACCGCGACTCGCGTTAGGTTTTTACTGGTTTAAAATCAACAAAAACGACATAACTAATTGTAATTAACGAATATATTGTTACCTATACAGTAACACGCTAAAAGATTGAATTTATACTCAGAACATATAAGATGTAAATCGGAAAAGGTCAGTACGCATATTTTTACATATAAGGATATTATACGACGATAGTAAAATGAACATTTACAGAATATTACGAAACCGGAGGATACGAGGGTAGGTATAATAAAAGAAAGTTTTTTGATTATATCGAAACGAATTTTAACGAACCTTACCGCACAGATAAAACATGAATGAAACTCGAAAACTTGGTTATAAATAATAGAACCTATAGATACTATTTATTATTAGGTTCGAAATACTTTTAGTTTAAGTAGGCAGCCTAAATTAGCTTTAGCTGTAAAATGAAATTACCTATGCTTTCGTGTATCGTTATGTATCCATGATAAGTTAATGACGATGCACATTAACTGGATAAATTATATAGTAACCTTATAAAATTACTGTGAGCTCGCTGACGAGTTAAAGTCCCTAAATTTAAAAAGAAGTTTTGTTTATTAAAAATAAAACCTGTTTAAGGTTAACAGCCGAATGGTAATACGGTTATAGTAAGTTTTTACGCTTTTCTAACGTTATCGTTAAAGGAAGGTAATAATTACAACTAATATTTTCCATATCGTGGTTAGTTATTTTAACAAATCTATTCGATACATATTTAGAACCAAGGACGTTAAGGGACAAAAACGATAATAAAAAAACCTCAAGTTAAATTTGTTGAAAGCCATTATATATATCATAATTTATTTAATGATTTTTAGCGTAAATACTATTTTCGCCTTGTACGGCCTTTTACATAAGTATATACGACCTCAATTAAAAAGACGAAGGAAGGTTTTCTATTAACGACGACGGAAAAAACCCAATTTTTAAATACAATTTCGTTTAAAGTTTATGTTACCTTAATGGTGTAATTGTGAAATTAAGTAGAAAAAGTTGAATTCCATCGATATACGTATAAATAAGGATTTATTTCTCATTCTTATATTTTTGAATGAGACTTACTTTTTGGACATTTGAATTGATTTGAATTATGATTATTATTTTATTTTAAATGAGGTTTGAATATAACGATCATGATTGAAGTAAGTTCCGCCATTCTATCCGCTAAATTCGAAACAATCTTAAGTTTACGATAAATTTAGCATATGGGCTAAATAATTAATTTTTATATAAATAATAATACATAGTTTATACCAATATTAGTATATATTATTCCCGGAATAACGTGGATAATGATTTTTGAAATAATTTAGATACGCTATTCATAGGTAATTTTATACGCGTGCAATAGCCGTTTATTGATTGAATGTTCAAAAGACTTAGTTATCAACGTAATATAGATATACATAAAACCGGAAAATATATAAAGTATAATAAATCCAGTTTTCTTCGAGTTAACGTGACGTTTGTATCGAAAGGTATAACGTATAGGAGACCCGTTTCGGATAACTTATATTATAATATTTAGCGAAATAACGCGGATATTATACGTCATGACGACGATTAAAGTGAAAAAGGAAAATGATGAATCTCGTTTTTTACCGAAACTAACGGTATTTAGTAACCTATTAGATAAAAATAAGGTAACCACCTTACTTTTATATGAAGGGAAACTTAATTAATACGATTATATTACACGGAACAAAGATAAATCTTTAGTAAAACGACCTTAAAGGCCGTTATACTTGGTATTACGAAATTGACGTTTTAAACTTTAATAACAAGTAATAAAGTTAATGAATAAAAGTTGAATTCGAATAAATGTTTTATTAGCGGCGACGCTGATATTAACAATTCCTATACCGAAAGAGGGAATAACTATTCTATATCTATCACCAGGTATTATGTAAAATTACAAAGTAAACCCGTTTTTTTCCCTTTAATTAAAAGGACCCTAGGTATATTATAGAAGTTGATATATCTTATAAAGTTGAATATTCCAACAGTATTTTACCGTATTCAAATAGTACTCAGGTAAGAGGAATTAACGACGTTTTGTGTGCGATTCAGGTTATTTAAATAACTAATTACCTCCTTCAAGTTAGCGAAAACGCCGGCAATATTTTAACGATATATTAGTTATATAATAGCGAAAATTTGAAATAATTTCGTTACTACGTATTTAAACGCTTTTTTGACCTTTTCTTTAGTTATTAAATGAGATTTTATAACGAAAGTTTACGACATTTTAATACATTTTCATAATACGAAACTAAAACTGAATTAAAAAAAGTTTCATTTCGTCATTCCAAACGTAAAATATCTAGTCTTTATTATAATGTTGAAAATAAGTATTTGGGTCGATCCGGAAAAAATCCGGTTAATCCGTAAATAAGAGTTATTACGTATAGTCCGGGAAGCTCGAAGTTTTTTGAGTTTTATCAAGTTTTATCGTAATTTTATTGATAATTTTGTAAAATTAACAAATTATGTCGTCCGCCTAACAAAATGAAGTATTCGTTGGGCTTAAACGAAATGGAAGAAACAGGTATTCCAAACCTATAAGCATACATTTATGAAGGCTCCGATTTTAATATGTTAAAATTCAAATCTATTAATAATAGTAGAAATCGATTATTTGAAAACGGAGTTAATGGGGTATTAATTGTAGCCAACAGATGTTAATATTTTAAAGTTAGTGACTTACTATTCCGTACGATTAATGGATGCGAAACGTAACTATACCATTTACAATGAAAAACTCTTTACAGTAATATTTTATTTAAAAGCGTGGTCTTTTAAGTTACCTAGTATTTATATACTGTTTACGATTTAAACGGATTATAAGGGATTGAAGTATTTCTATTTACCACGATTGATTTTGAAACACCAGGTTCAACAAGTCGAGATACTTTTTCTTTTTTAGTATTACTTAAGATATAAACCCGTAACTTAGGGTGCCCGCTTGGATACGTTAACTCATAGGTTATATAATAAACCCGAAATTAAGAAATATCGCACACGGGTTTTTGAACTTATTTCCATTATTATAATAACCATAAAATTGATAAATCTATTGATTAAAGAAACGAAGATTACGACGAGTTAGGTAAATGAATTTAACGAAATGAAGGATTAAGCACTAAATTACGATAATATATATCCTAAAAAGGGGGTAGGGGTTTTCGAAAGGCCATCAAACATAATATCGCTATGGGCCCGGCTCGCACCCGAATCATTATCGGAAATAACGTTAGGGGATTTTAACATGGCGATGTCGACGATACCGCTGTGAGCCCGACCAGCTTTAAAGCCACAGACATTATTAACACTAAGTAATTCCCTTATTTCTAGCTCGGGTACGTTAGCGAAATTATAAAACTAAAAAGTAGTAAATGACCCGTTATATAAAGTTTATCTTTTAACGATTTCCGAAGGCATTCAACGCTTATTATTTGTGGAGAGACAATCAATTTAAATTATAAACTACGAAATTGACTCGTCAAAGGCATTCAATTACTCTAATTGTTTATAATTACTAAGTTAGAAATTATTAACATCAAGAATACTATAGAAAACCTACGACTCGTTTTTTTATAAATTATCCGAGTAAAAACATCTCATTTGGCGTTTTTTAACGAGATGACTAGTAAAAACACATGATAGTAGATATTAGATGTTTATTTTAAATATACACGTAGTATAACGAAACGAAACGTTGTCGTACTTTACGATAAGACCTATTTTGATCTTTCATTTTCTAGACTGGTATTAAACGTATATTTCTATCAGCTTTATCAACCTACACGCTGTGATAAAAACCTTCAATATTCACTGATTATTACGAATTATCTTTTTGAATTTATTCAATTAAAGGTTATGCAATTTATAACTATGAATACGTTAGTGGATATTTTATGAGATATGCAATTGAAATTTTATAAATTCTTAGTTTCTAATATTATCAATCGCGATTAGTATTAAATAAACGTATTTGAAACAATTCTTCATTCCTCAATAAAAGTCGAATAATATTTTTCCACGTCGAATTACCTTTAAATGAACAGCGAAATTAAATGAATAAATTAAGAAATTGAGAAATACCAACGCATCATAGACGTCTTTTGGTAATATTATTAGGGTTAGTATCTATCCGTTTATTAATTTACGTTAGATAACCGAAAATCGATGGTTATCGGGTTTAACGTAAACTGTCTAGTAAATAAAAACTTAATATTACCTATTTAAATAGTAAACATAAATATAAAGTCATTTTACAACTTAACGGAGCAAGTAATTATATTTTTGGCCTATTAACGTGAAAGGAGGGAATTAACTTAAGTAACAATCACTTATATCAAATAATAAACGGAGACGGCATTAAATCACTAATGCCATTTAACGAAGCAATATAAGGTAGGAGACTTGGTTTAACTAAGTCTTTATAATATTTAAATCAACCATCCGAATTAAAAGCTCGATTAACTTTATAGTTAATATCGTGTAATTGGTATATCGAATCCGTTAAATATCGTGTTAGATATGTTTGATATATATCTGGTGTTTTATATAAACTTGATTAAACGTACTGTTTTGAATCCCTTTTTTTCGTAAGTTATATCTAACATTACCCAATGACCAATTTTCATAACGGAAGATATAGAAAATGGTAAATATATGAAATTTAAAGTATAAGGTATCCTCGAAATAAATACGAGAAGGTGCGTAGCTCGTTACGTACTTGTCAAGTAAAAAGGTTATAATACGCCGAGATATAAATTATTAAAAATTATTAGTATATTATATATTTAAATTAATTCGAGGCAAAAACATAAAATATTGGGGTTTACGATAACTTGGTATCTTGATGACAACGATAAACTTATGCTAAACTATAAATACAAAAAGAATCTTTTACACCTCCGAAATAACATTTTACTAGTACAAAAAGAAGAATTCATTGTGAAACGAGGTTATAATATATTAAATAAGGTCGAAAAAATATTACCCCATTATTTCAGATAATATCCGCCTTTAAAACGGCATTTATTATCCTTTTAAAAAGGTTTACCTATTTATCATTATCATTTCTATTTAAGTTAAATGAATATCCGCGTTAGTAACCCTAAGGACCTTATGACGATTAACTTTAAACGTTAGGCGATAATACGGAAGGAAATCGGTAAAAGGTATAACGAAAACCAATAAACGCTGAACAAAATGGATTGTTAAAAAGTGGTTTATATATAAAGCTAGGTTAAAAAGGGTGTATAACACGAGGAGAAGCGAGCGTTAAAAAATGTCTATAACGGATAATACAAAAAATAACGGGCGTTAAAAGAGGTCGATGGGAGAAGATAGCATTAAAAGGGACGGGCGTTAAATAAACCCGACGATAATGGCGGACGATAAGTAGGACTAGAGGCGAGGCAGGGGAAATGACTTTGTGAACGGGTTACTAAAAACTACAACATGTTAATTTTATACCGGATGATGTTTTAGGCACGAATACGATTTTTCGCCCGTTTACAGTCAGCTTCAATAATTTATTCTTAAAAAAAGTTAATGAATAGAATGCGGAATAAATCGGGTATTATATAATCAAATCAAAAACCTCGTTGATAATATTTTATAACTCGTAATCTATATTAATTTTACAAAATATGGATGAGACTGGTGAATTATTTTGGCCTTGTAAGTTAAAATTACTAATATATATTCGATAGTAACTAAAAAGGGCCGTGGTAAAAACGTTACACATTACAACTCAGTTAATTAAAGGTGTTTCATTTTTATAAATAAACGATATAATGGAAAGCGACAAAAAAGTTAGGGGTAAAAACGAACCCGAACGAAAAAGGCGGTGTAAATATATACTTAAAGAAGAAACAGCTAATACGGCGAGTAAAATGAAAATTCCCTACGTTCGAACGACATTACGGATCCGGGTAAACTAATTAACTAATTCGGAAAAGGCGGGGGTTAAAACAGATCGATAACATGAAATATCTTTTTAATGTTTATATATGTAAGACAAAATATAATTCCTATGTTTTAGTTTAATATTTAACTAAGGTAAAAGAACACGTTAACCAGGTAAAGTTATAAATAAATTGATTTTTTCGATATATTACGAAAAAAAATTAAATAATGGTTGACTTTTAGTAAATCGCTTTTATAAGTTTACCTTATTATAAACCTTTCGATATATGCGATACCCTTATATATAATAAACTCGAATGTAAAACAGGGAAATACCAAGGTTTAAAAGTTGGTTTACATACAATATATAAACGTATTTTACTTACAACGAAAATTTTTATTTTTATGTTCACTATTTCTAAAGATTAAAAGGTGTTTTATAAATTAAAACGTCTATAACAGGTATTTTTTCATAAAGTATTGGTATATTATGAGGTAATATACCTTACGTAAAAATTCGTCGTTATCTTCACGTCGCCGGCGGTAATATAACTTAACTTAAAACCGTTATATACTTCGTCTATAATAATAAGTTAGGAAAAAAAGGTAAACCTATATATGTTTAAATAAATAGTTAACTTATATATTAACAAGGAAATTTTTTTTTTTAATGGAGTGATTGATAAAGAACGGGAGCGATAATATAAAAGAGACAAAAAAGAAGTTTTGAAAGCTATTTACAGATGTCCGTATTTACAAAGATTAGCGGACTAGATTCGATAAAGGTTACGTGTTATATAGGACGCATTACTTGATATTAAAGATAAAAGTTTCACTTTATATGATACGTTAACAAACGCGTTATACGGTATCGACGGTAAGAAAAATACTTTACACGGCGCGTTACGATGTGTTAACGGGTGTGTTATACGGAAGTTAACGGTAAAAATAATACCTTATACGACGCATTAACGAGTATGTTATACAACGCTGGCTACAAAAAATAAGCCTTATATGATATGTTAACGGATACGTTATACGGTATCGGCGAAATAAGGTAAACCGGCCCAAATGTTATACGATATATTAGACGTAATGTTACTGAATTACGTTCGACTTGCATATTAAACGGTTACGGCTCACGTTCAGTATCTATTTAAATGGGCATCGTAGCCCGTATAATATCTGTGGAAAAGGGGGTATATTAATGACTTAATTCATTAGTCATAAAGCCTATTTATTACGTAATTGTATATATAATAGGATAGGCCTGGGCTCGACCCAGGCGCGGACCAGGTATAAGCCATATACAGTTTATGCACAAACAAGGTACGGTCTATATATGACACGTGTAAGGTTATGTAATGGGCTAGGCATTAGCCCTACTCAAGAGCCCTACATATTGGGCCATGGTAGCCTCTTCTAGTTTTCTTCCGCACCTCAATAGTAAATCCCATTTGGTACCTACTTGGCTTACCATTGTAGGTTAGATCATAATAATTATTATAGGTAAAAGTCGAAGGTTATTTGTATAGGTTGTTTGATGTAGGTACTTAGTTATTATTATTATAGTAGTAGCACTTATAGTAGTACTGATTTATCCGTTTGCTAACTAGCCAAACTTTAAAACTTCTAACAGTTTATTTCAATGTTTCTCTTTAGGAATCCATGAAGATTTTATAGTGTTTTCAAGTAACGATACCTTCACTTACCTCCAGATTACCGTTGTAAACTGGCGCAACCTAAAGGTTCTCTTTTTTCTCCTGCCTTTGTGGACTGGCATAGAACTGATAGAGGCCCTTCACAAGAATATTTCCTCTACCCCAACCGCCGTTATTAACTTAGCACATAACTAGAAAATAGTCTTTTCTTTTACTTAGCTTATTAGTACTTAACCAAATAAGCACTAATTACTGTTGGTAGGGCTTTAGATATTGAAACATTATCGTTTCAATTAGACAAACAGTAGTCTTATAGTAGTCAAGTAGTATATGTATTATTCTAGGTTTGGCAGACTGCTAGACGGTCTGCACAGTAATTTGTATGGCACATTGCTTGGCTAGGGCTCTAATATGAAAAGGGGTCATACTGCACTTGAATTAGAGTCAAATACAATAGTCCCACACAAAACAATACACTCAACTTGCAGTCAGTATAGTCAACTTGTTTGTAAGTAAAGATGACCTAGCGCACTGCAAATACTACTATTCCAACAGTAATTTCATTATATTAAGGATTATGTTTTCAAAGTACAAGTATTGATGTGAGGAACATAATATCCGGCTTCGTATATCATATTATATAGTTCAAAACCTGAATATTGCATTGATTGTTTTTAGTTTACAATATTTAAGTTTAAATTTCTAAGAGTACGGCGTGAACAAATAAGCCAGAAATGATAGGGATATAGGGTAGAGGTTTGTTTAATTTAATCTTTATGAAGTTTGGAACATTTTGAATATACGTATTTTAAATTAGGTTGATTACATAAGTGTTTATATTCTTTAAATCACGTTCCCCTAAGAAATATTTAGTTTTTCCCAGAGTTTTATAATTAAATTGCCCCTCAATATCTATTTAAAAGGCTCTAATAGTCCAGAGAGTAGGATTTATTATAAGCGCATGGTTCATGATAGTATATATGATGATTTGATAGTGATAGTTAACTTATACCGTGTTATTAAAATTTAACCTTTTGAATTTGAGATTAACGAAAACTGTTTTCAGTTTTTTTGACTATTAGTTTGAAGCTTATATAAGCCCTTATAGGAAGGCGAGGAGTGGGAAAACTTGGTTAATCATAGGATTAAAACCAATCATATTTTTTCAGGGGTTTTTTAACGAGAAGTTTTTAATAGTCTTCGGTATTTTTACTAATATTAGTTTTTGAAGTTTGCTGTTGAGGAAAGTTGAATCGATGTCGATTTGGTACATATTGAAGTTATAGAAAGTAGCTAGAGTAATGAAGATTTTCCATATGCAAGACTTTGCTGTAGCGGTAAAGGTTGTAGTAGTTAACACTATATCATCTCTCCAATTATTATTTAGTTGTTTTTTATTTTATATATGTTAATCTAACTATCAGCATTTGTTTTAACCTAGATATATTCCGAGCTTAGAGTATGACAGTCGTTATTCTTTTTAATAGTTTCCTAGAATTTGGGGATATTAGGCTCAGTATTTTATTCTATAGGGTCTTTTCGCATTTTTCGGCTTCTGCGCCTTTCAAAAAAAAATAAAAAAAATATGTTTCTTATTTATTTATTAATTGAGAATATAAAGTATAATACGTTAATATTACTAAAAATATTTATTAATAATTTGTTTCATTTTGTTTTTGTTCTTTAACGTATACTCTTTTTTGATTTAAAGTTTAAAGAGGTTGTTGTAGTGTTGTAAGAGATACTTACATCGATAGTTTTAGTATCTTTTTCATTTAGAATGGTTGATTTACGAAGGTCTTTCTTTAAAGAACAGTAGGTTAAAAGTATTAACTATCTTTTTCGTTGAGTTTTTTTTTTCTGTTTTATTAATTAGATTATGAAGATCTCTTACGGCTTTGTGATATTAAAAAACAATCATAACTTATGGACTCAATAGCTAATAGCATGTGTTTATAACATCAATCTTCTAAATTGAAACTTTTTACTAGTTAATACTAGTTCATACTAGTAGATACTAGTTTCTCTATACTAGTAAATATTAGTGTTAAGCAATATCCCCGTGTTGATTTTCCGTGTTAGTTAGTACTACTACCTTGTATTAGTAAATATTAGTGCCCTTATACAAGTAAGTATTAGTATACAAGTGTCATCTCCTTCTCAATCCTCATGTACCGTAATATACTATTCCCTAGTCTTCTTAGTGTTCCTCCTAGTGCTTCGGGGGATATCCTTATCTCCGGAGTATTCCTCATCTTTGGTGTAGAGGCGTATCAAGTACTGATTGTTGTACCAAGTACTGACTGACTCTGTTGCTGAGAGACTGTGCATGTTGTATTTTCAACACATATTTGGTGTTACAGGCTGGTGCCTGGGCTAGTGGTCGCCAGGGATCTAGCCCTGGCGATTACCATGCTCTCACGTCGCTCCCAAGATGCTTCTGAACATGCCCACGCAACGTGATCAAACACTTGACCGAGCCACTCCTTATCGCTAGCTCCATAGCAGCTCCTTAGCTGGGGTCTCTCTTTCTTCTTCATCGAGGATTATAGACAGTATCCAACCACCTCGAGCGACAGCTCTAGCCTAGTACCTTCACATTTGGTGACCTTATTTTCGGCAGAGTTCTTAGTCGCCAGTTACGAAGACAACAGGCCCCACACAATACGTGACCTGCTAGTAGGTATTCATTTGTAATTACGATGTCAATTCGGGTCCATTTTTGCAAGTAACAATAGTATAGCGTTGATTGAAGATGGTTGATTGATGGATGATGGGAGACGCTGAATTGCGGAAGCCGCTAGCCTGCTCCCATGTAATTCACTATGAGATAGCGCTGATTCATACCCATTGCAAAGGTGGACACTCATTACTCCCTTACATTGCAATCTCCGACTATCGGCCTTGGCATATGTCAACAGTATTGACAAACTAATTGCACGCACAGTAGTCACATGTGCAATAGATAGATCTCGAACGGAATTTAAAATCTATCATACCAGAATAAAAGGTGTCAAAGTTGAGTGATATAACGAAATTGAAAGAATACTCCAATCTCAGTGATTGATCTCTGTATAGAGTTGCAGTGCCCGAACCAAATGAAACGAAGACTTAAACTCAACCAGTTTTAATATACGTTTTATCCACACAACATCCACATTAACCGTATCTCTTGGAACATGGTAGCATGGAAGATCGGCATGCATGCCAAGCATGACTTATACTAGGGAAATGGCTACACGAAGTCATAGGAGGGATGTCTGGGGAATAAAGGGGTATCCATGTGCACTAGCTAGATTAGGACAACAACAATACAAATCCACCCTTCACCCCTCAAATACCTCTCCGAAATACCCCACTTCTCATTGTAATCATCTTGTAACCTGCACAGTCTTCCCATTCCTTACAAATCTCATGATTCGTAGTCAGAACCAATAAGAAACCGCAAGGAAAAGAACGAGTACGAATTAGAAAGAGAACGAGCACCTAACGGACGAGAACGAGAACCCAACGGACGAGAACGAGTACCCAACGAACGACGAACGAGAACGAGAACCCCCTACAAGCCTTACAGTTAGCCTGGGCTGGCTATACAAAATTGGACTGGGTAAGGGTTTAAAAACAAGCCGAACATAGATTATCTAGATACATAAACCTCATTCGATAATATCGACCGCTAAGCGTACATATTGCTTTAAGAGATTTCATTGTTTCAGAAATATAGCAATACTAATAGGCCATAGAACCCATATAATTAGCTACTATTACATTTATTATACCTTTTAAGATAAATTTTACGAAAATATTCGAAAGATGCTTTGGTGAGAGCGCGAATAACTATATTAAAAACATAGAGATTGCAGTAGAGATAAAATTATAAAACGATAGCGTTATCCGAAAAAAAATGTAAAGGTTATTTCAAAACGGAATGAATAGAACAGAAGGCTGAATAATACTAAAATATATGCAACGAGGTGGTGTAATAATAAAATAACTTAAAAACACTTTTTTATACCCGTTTTAAATCCTGTTTAATAATAATGAATATTAGTATAATAGTTAAAGTGAATTTATTCGGATGACATCCTTACGAGTCACTAGTTAAGTACGTCCAAGAAGCATATAACCTCGCTGTTTAATACCCTTATATATTATAAAATGAACGGAATACCCGGTTTCTTATGTACCTGACGAATCATAGCTTGAGGAGAACATATCATTATAGATGCAAATGACTAACCGTTTAGTTTTTGAAAACCTTATGTATAAAAACAGAATATATAAGGATGATATGATATACGATATTATACTCGAAACGCTAATCTCGGCGACTATAGTCCCTAGTCGCAATAACTATCTTTTCTTTTTACTTAATAAACAATATCGTTTAAAAGAACTCGATAAAAAGAGTATCTATAAGGGTTATACAAAACATACAATTAATATAAAAACAAATAAGCAGTCTAATGCTATAACGTAATAAGGGAAATACTCTCTATAATGTGAAAAATACTCGCGGGTATTAGCATCTACATTAAAAACACTCTGAATTCGTCTATTAAACAATGATAGTGGACTAACATGGTCTATATAAACGAAGAAATAGCGTAAGCAATGGATGGTAATAATAAACTGAAAATAACATATAGATATGTTTCAATTACGGAAAAATACCTAAATCATATTACAGATTCTACAACTATCCTTACCCTCGATAGCTTCAGTAAAAACCTATCAAGTACAAGATTTCGGACTAAATAGGCGAGTAATTCCTAAGTAACTCAAAAAAGAAGGCAAAATAAACGCTATAATATACGAACCATCATTTATGGTATCAATAAATTAAGCTGAGTACTAGAATTTTTACCCTACCTCCAACATTATCTATATCAATCCTTTATATTTAGCGTAGTTGACTATTCCGGGAAGCAGCGTATAAGGCTCCTAAATCGAGTATAATAGACGTTAATATACATACGAGGAATACCGATATACTTGTAAGAATTGCTAATATATTCGCGAAGATAAAGTAAAACATAAAAAAGTCGAAGACATGACGCCTTTGATAGCTGCTAAACGCCGTAGTACTCGGACCACAAAACATGTAAACTCATACGCTCATACGAGAGACGAAGGGAGAGAATCCTTTAATTGTACGGTACTGAACTCCCCTTACCCTCGAGCTGTATAATTTTAAACTATGCCATAGATGACTCATAACGACAGAAAGCGATTTCGCAAATGAATTTCCCAGTTTCGTACCGCTATATAAAAAGAGTACGGAGCGAATACTGAGGGAAAAAGAGGGGATCATGTACCTATCTAATCATACTTAGGTCACCTTGAAAAACGTTTCAACTTGACAGATAATTTACAAGAAATCTACCTTAAGATTACCTTTAAATAAATATTGAAGTGTAATCCTATTTGACGTAAATAGATGGCGAGGATATGCCGACTCGATACCGTTTGATATGAAAGGATAAGTAAAGAGACTGCGAGAAATAACCGAAAATATATAGCATTTATGTATACAGCGGTGATAATAGCTGTAAAAGGTCGTTTAAAACCACGTATGATAAAGACCTAACTCGGATAAATTGAAAATGAAATTTACAATATCTATACAAGCAAGTACATAGTAAATGACAGGTTTCTCATCGAACTCATTATATATGATATAGTTACTCCTATAGAAGTTGCTATTTGGATAGATAACTCGCTAATAACAACTACAGTAGCTAATGGAAGTTATACAACATTAACGACTTATATTTTGTTTCTCTATGTTATTATTGATATTGTTTTCTTTTGGTTTATATATTAGTTACAGTTAACTATTCCTCATTCGATCTTTTATGAAATCGTTACTGGTTTGTTCGTTTTTCGGTTATTAATCATTATACTAGGAACGTTTTTACGTTTATAGGCGAAGATGATTATTTAATTCTTATAGCTGTGGAACAACTTATGATGCTGCTGCCCTTGACGTTTAGTCGGTTTTTATTGGTCTTTCTTTTAGACGAAAACCAATACTCGTCGGATAAATCGGATATAAACAGGGAAAGAGAAATATTAGAATCGGATTTAAAGGATGAAGACGGCAACGACGAGGACAAAAACTTCACTTTTAATAGAGATAATGTGACTTTTTCACGAGGATAAAGTAAAATTATCAACTTTGTAAAGTACATGAAATAGCAAGCGAAACGCACAAACTAAGGCGAGGCTCGTATATGGAAAATGCTACTCGGCAGCCGAAGGCCCTGGAATACATCATTCCTTACAAACGAGTACATTTTGAAGATGTTTTAATCATATCTATTACAAAAGAGGATGAGATATATATAATCGAGGACGAGATAAATGAGAACGAGTATGGGATAGTAATATACAGAACGAAACGAAAAAAACATCAATTATTACGGGATGGAATCCATCAATGTGAAATAGATTAAGAAAATTTATCACGTTTAACGAGGTGAAAAAGTCATTTACTAAATAATATCTTAATATCGTTAACTATTTATTACTATTACCTATTTCTCGTACATAAATTCAAAGTTTGATAAAAGAGGAAAAATAAGTGGAACTTTTCGATCGTTTTATATAACTACTATTGCCTATTCAATTGTCAACTTTAGATTATGAAAGAAAAATTGACTTAGAATTAGATGGTTAAGATGATAATATTTTAGTGTTACAGTGTTATGATCCAAAAACTAACTGCAGGTCATGGAACAGACCATCGGCTAGCTGCGCTATTAGATGCTTGACATCTAACACATCAGGTGGGGAATATCTCTTATGTCAGCAATCCAGGGTAAGGGTTGACGAACGGATGCATAGGATATATTGGATATCTTTCTATCCAAGCTATCCAGTACTGAAGATGGTATGAAGGCACGGATATATAAGTACATGGTTATCACCGCATAGATAGTATTTCGTTCATAGCTCTTCACTTGTCAATCTAAGTATTCAGTCTCAGTATATTCTGAATAGCCTCACAGCTTTTGATCATTACTTGCACGGTTGCGATATTGTTCACTCAGTACCTCTGCTACCTTCTTGATAATATATACCATCTGATATCTTTTATATACTCACGGGTATTTAATGTGATTATTACATACAGGCGTTGGAAGTTTAGAAACATCGAGAGGTATTCTTAAGAGTCCAGTATACGAATACCAACGATAGTAGTGAGGAATAAAGAATGGTGAGAGAAAACTGACAGAAGCTTGTTGGTATATTATAAAACAAAACGAGTACCAATAACCTAAAATGATGAACGTGATATAAATATCAATCGCCAACATAAAATAATGATATTGAACGGCACGTCATAAGATATTTTAAAAAATTGATTCAAATCGTCCGGTATAGATGCTAAAGACATAGGGAAGACGAGCGACACCAATGAGTTTACCAACTAGAAATACTTACAATTGTACGAAAAAAAAAGGGAGGAGGATTGGCATTAGCTAAGAGACTGACATACACCTGAAAAGATACTTTTATATTTAGTTTCAGAGATATTAGAGTAAATAATCATATCATTTCTTTCATTAAAGTATAACCAAATGACAAATCGTTTCGATTAAAACAACCGAAATACTCATAAGACGAGGTCGCCTTAGTGCAAAGGCTTCATTCAGTAATAACGGCAATAGTTTTCTTTATACTAGGTTATTTAAAATAGGGTATGTTGTTGTGTTCCCTATTAAAAACGGTAAATATCGATTGGTTTATAACTAAATTCCAATAAATAATTATACTATTAAACAATCATAGCTGATACGCTTATAAGATAAAGTATTCAATACTTTGATCAAAGACAACTAAAATGTTTTTTTCCAAAACAATGTAATTAACGAATATTATAGAATCCTTAATATCCCATTGCATAAGTATAAAACGGAATTTATTAAACCGAATAAACATTATTTAATATCCAGGATATCTGAGGGAATGACGGGAAGGAGTTATACCTATTACGTATTTGTCAACATTACATTTGTTAAATAACTATTACTAAACAGCAAGAATAATGTTAAAGTTGTTGAGAAACCTACGAGAAATAACGAACAAAATTTGAAAATTAGTAAAATATTATTACTCTGACTTATAAGTTATTAATATACTTGGAAAACAGCATCCGATATATATATAGACAATTACAATGCTTTATCATACAGATTAAAAGTATTATTTAATTTCCTATACTATTAGTATTTTCATCTCCTCGTATTGGGAAAGATTAATCTCACTACTTACAAAAATATATTGTTTAGATGTTATATTTATTTATTAGGTTTCGAATTATTACGAGAACTTGTTCGGCCGTCCGAAAAAGATCAAAAAAGATTCGAAATATAGGCGAAACCTAAAAATCACCCTACTTCGTCAAAAATATCAAACAAATTCCTTTACCTTACACTATACGTTACGAGGTATATATCTAGAAGAGCATCTTGAAAGATAATCATAAAGACATGTTGTATAAAAACGTACCGAAAATAACCTCAACAAAAGAATTAACAAGTAGAGTTTATTGGTTTCTAAAGATTATAAATGAAAAAAAAAAAAAAAAATATCGAAACTTTCGTTGTCATATACCTGACTATTTAATAAAACATAACGACAGATCCGGATTATTCACTTCAATATCACCTTGCAATAGATATATTTGATAAAGGTCCTAGTAACTTCTCTTTCTAGTAAAGTGTATTACAAATATGTATTAAAATTATTAACAATCTCCTACCTTACACGGAGATCCTAGTCTTGTTTTCCTAAAAACTTAATAATTCCGAAAATAATTATACTATTAGCGAAAACAAAGTACAAACTATGGTAAGATTCCTGAGAAAACACGACTATAGGTAATTAAGTTACATATTCCAGTAATGGTTTATACTTACCATACTATTTTAATTTTATCGTCAACAAATTCGATAATATCTATAAAGAAAAACATGTAATAAAAAAATGTTTTCGTAATTTTTGACGTAAGAATAATAAATCGCTGTAACTGAAACAAAATAATCAAAATTGCGAACAAGACTTTAAGGCTATTGGAGCTAACTTGAAAATTTTCAAAATTAGATATAAAAGAATTACTTTAAGTAAAGGAAAAATGCTTAATCGTGAGACAAATAATACTAAAGAACCTAGAAACAGGAATTCTCTTACCCATAAGAGCACTGAATTCAGGACGAATGCTACGATCTGAAGGGGTAACAATAGCGACCGTATATATTGACGAGACGAACTGGTATAGATATACTGTGAGATACTTGAAAGGAAGCTATAAAATGATCGAGGATTACTGGTAAAGGTTAAAAGGAAAGTGAAGCGCGATTTATGCAATTCTGCATCCAGAACAGCTTGTTGTTAAGGCAAGAACTCGATGAAGGAGAAGTTGTTTACGTAAGAAAAGATGATATGCTTCGAGCATAAAAATAAGCCTACGACTTTAACGGATATTTGGCCATAACTCTAACCCTTTACAAGTTAAAAAGAATATTGTAGTGACTAATACACTATATCGATACTAATAAATACGTTAGAATATGCTAACCATACGCTTTATCCACCACTGCTAGGCTAATTGAAGCAAACCTTGTATCTATTATAGCACTAAAACCATAGGATATGATGGGTATAGATTTTACCGGTAAAATTAATCCAAAAAAAAAAAAAAAAAAATCGGCGGCGAGACCTATTTTCCCCTTAGCGTCGATTATTTCTCGCGAATCTTATTTTCCCGAGCCACATGTAAACCAATAGATGAAGTGATATTTTGAACCTGGAAGCATATTACTGATATCTTCGGTTACGCTAAAATGTGTAATTCAGACAATTTTTAATACTTCAAAGCCTTAGTATTATAAAGCTCTTTTTAATGGATGGATGAAAATAATTAATGTAGTTGCGTATTAAATCGCTTTAGTATGATTAATGACGGAATTGTTAAGGTTGATCAAGAATAAGCTGAAGAAATAAGCTCACAAACATGGGCATAGATAACTCAAAGACTTGTCTGAAGCTTTCGCTAGTATTTTAAGGGCTATTCAAAATGGACTGATAAGAAACCTATTATCTATAACTTTATAAATTATGCTGAACTGACTAGTAAAAATCTTGGTAGCTTCCATTACGGAGAAAGTATTGAATCTGAACCAAGAATAATTGGTATTAATGTAAAATGAATAAAAAACTAAGGAGGAGGCAGTCAGTGACGAATTTATTAATCGACTTAACAATTCTCATTAGCAGGTAGCCGACAGGAAGATAAGGCGATATATTAAGTCTAGGACCAATCTTAAAAATAATGGTAGCTATGTTTAAGGCGGTGATTAAGTGTGAGAGGTTATGCTAAAAACTCGCAATATGAAATTAAAAAGGTTTATTCTTAACAAAGACAAAGACCTAAAGAATATTCGAGTTCCTACCTTTTAGCTGAGATAGACGGGGCTCTAGAAGGTTAATAAGATTGTATTATTTGTTTCCCTCTAGATTGTTGACCCCTCCACTTAGAAGATGAAAAGAAAGTTCTGGTTAATTCGTTAAAGTCATAAATTTCGAGGAAAAGTACGATGGAAGAAAGAAACGAAGGGGAAAATTAAGTATAGAACGTGGGAGAAATATGGGGACCTTCTATCAGAAATATTAACGTCAACAATGCTGACAATAATAGTGACATCACCAATCAAAACGCGTTACAATAGAATGATAATATTGATCTTTATCAATATCAAGATTAATGATAAAAAAGAAGAAAGAGGGTTTAGAGGTCAATATTGAAGATTGAAAGTTGAAAGGTCGAAGTAAAAGTTGAGGTTTAAAGTTGAAAAGAGAGAAAACTTAAAAGATTATTGTAGAGTGTGGTGGAAAGTTTACTTTATTTTTCGTTTTCATTATTTATATTATTTCTATTATTTCGTTACTCTACATCATCAGCAGCAATTTTTAATATGAACCTCACTTTTATTTACTTCACTTTATTTTATATGGCTTCAAGGACTCAGTCATACATTGATTCGTGGATAGATGGTAGAATGGAAGGTCGGTGTGCATGCTAAGCATGACTTATACTGGGGAAATGGCTACAAGAAGTTATAGAAGGGATTTCTAGAAAATAATGGGGTACCCATGAGCACTAGCTAGATTAGGACAACAACAATACAAATCCACCCTCCCTCCACCCCTCAAACACCTCTCTTAAATACCCCACTTCTCATTGTAATCAAAAAGATATTAATTGCAGTACAACTTCGTCATCTATACTGACTGTAAGTTGACTGTATTGACTGCAAATGTGGGAACAGTAGTAATTGCCGCGCAGTAAGAAAAATTTAATGTAAGTAAAGTTGACAACTTTACTTACAGTGAAGTTGACTATACTCACTGCAACTTGAATGTATTCTTTGTTGGGTCGACTGTAAGTTCAAGTACAGTATGCTCCCATTTCACACTGGGTCATGGACCAAGCAATAGGCCATACAAATTAATGTGCAGACCGGCTAGTAGTCTGCTAAATCTAGAACAATCCATCTACCACTAGACCATGTAATACTATTGTTATTTCAACCGATCGAATCGATAACATTGTAACGTCCAAAGTCCTACCAATACTGATCAGTGATTATGAGGTTAAGAACATATGGGCAAGATAGAAGAAGTTACTTTCCGGTTACGCTTTGTGCAATTGCAAGCTAAAAGAAAGACTCTTGCGAAGGGCCTCTCCTACTGTTGCATCAGTCAACAACGGTAGTAATGAGGCAGCGTGGTAGAGTAGAGCCAAAAAAAGGTCCGAAAGGTTAAAAATAGAATAGTATTCAAAGTTGAAGGAGAAAGTAGAGTAAACTAAGTACTGTTTTCCGAAAGAAAGAACTAGATAGGTGTGATAGTGATTACAGGGGTACCCCCTGTACACCGCCGCATATGTCAGGGCCCTAAAAAATACTTGATATCCTCATTAAATTGTACTCAAAAATAGGTATTTATGTTGTTATACGACCCAAAGAGACCACATTTTCATGAGATAACCTTTTTATAAAACAACTTTCTTGTCTTTTGTCGTTCAATCGTTGGTGCACTTTGGCTGTAAGACGCCTCGTTTAGCCAGATTTGTGGTGTTTTGCATTCAATGTCGGTTGACGACGCTAAAAGTTTCCCATTAATTCCTCACAATTTTTGAACTTGTTAAAATCAAACTTTGATCGACTTTTGATGTTATACCCTTTCAATAGACAAAATATTGAGGTTTCGCTCGGCCGCTCCAACGATCCACATGCTTATCGAAAACCCAGTCATTGTTACGACACTCCTCTCCTAAAGTTACCAAGGTATTGTTGTTATATTTTATGAGATTGGAGTAATAGGCTAGTGCCTAGCTAATGTTTACCAGGGATCCAGTCCTGGTAGTTATTATGCATTCATAATTTTTTAATGCTGCTCAGAAGCTGTACAGTAGTATACCCTTACACGTTACGTAAACGGGTTATACCATTATTTATAGCCTCGTAATAACTTTTTAACAAGGGTTTCTCCTTTTTTTTCTAGAAAGGTTTATATATAAAATCCAAACAATTTAAGCGATAGCTTCAGCTTTAATTCTTTTATATATAAACCTAAAATACCTTTTCTAATGGTATTATAACTAGCTGTTAACGGTTATAATCTAAGTTTATATTGTCGTCTTTCAACTCTTTGAATGAGAAACCGTAAGTTTTTTAAAAAATAATCCTCGGCATACAGGTCAAAAACAGTGGTAAAATGATTTTATAATTCAATAAAATTATTTTATGACTCAACACATACGTTTCACCCATATTTTACATATAAAGCTTATTCAACATAACCGATTTATTAGAAAGTACGATTTACATCCAAACTAAACTTATATCAATATGGATATTCTTATATACTCCTACAACTAGTATATATAGTCCAAGTGGTAGTGTATTATACTGTAAGGTGGATTTCTGCAGAGTGCACGATAACGTATCACGCTGCAGGCTGCACTCTTGCAAACTGCATAGTGTATTATATGTTGCGCGGTCTGGAAGGAGTATGCTAGAGAGTATGACAAAAGGCCCATTGCCCGGATGAGAGGTTTATAACCTCCTATCTGTGGCGTGCACTCTTAGAAATGCTTCCTTCCAACTTATAATCCATCTTTTACTACAATACCAATATTTCTGATTACCCTCCTACTTTCAATATTATTTTTACGGCTACGTATTAGATCGTTTTTCACAATGATTGTATTGATTACCTCCACAAATATAATTCAATACTTTAAAATTTCCAATACGTCTCCAACTTTCAAACAATTCATATCCTAAATGGATTTTATCACGCTATCTACAAATATCGTAACTAATATATCGCTATTTACCGGAAATTATATTAACTCTGATTATGATAACGATTAGAATTCAATTAATGGCGACTCTAATACTGGCGCCCTATTCGAAAAATATTAACAACGTAAATACAAGCCTTTTAAATAGCCGGTTACATTCTCAGCCGTTGAATTACAATTTCCCATGAAAAGGGTTAAGATATTACGTAAATCACGTAAAACCCGGAAGTTTATCAATACCAAAAAGATATTTCTATGTTATTTTTTAACAAGTAAATGGTTTTATTAATAGTATTATAAAGCATTGTTACACCCGCAGTACCTACGGATAGATTAATAATCTTGAAACTTTCATAATTACAATTTATGCTTATTATCACGATATAAATGTAGCTCGAACCTTTATTTTTTGACTAATCAATATAAAATATGGAATATGTAAATGGTTTTACGCCCTTTTCAACGTTTGAAAACCTTATTTATAGTATTGGGCGATGGAACCTAAAATGTTCTCTACTAAATTATCTGGTTGGGAAAATGCTATTAACGATATGTAAACTAAGACATTAGTCACCCATAATATACCTGAAAATGATAATAAGTAGGTTATTTACGCTTAAATTATCGATATGCAACTTTATAACTTTCTTACTAGTAATAATTGTATTACCGTGACCATTCGGAGTATTCTTAATGGGGAATGAGGCTGGAGCTGTCGCTCAAGGAGGTCGGATTCAATCTATAAACCTTGATAAAGAAGAGAAAAGAAACCACTACTATTGAGGTGCTACAAAGCTATGAAAGATAATATAACTCGGTCACATAACGTATAGGGACGTGCCACTATACAACTTCCGAGAGGCTTTAAAACTTTATAAAAGAGTAAAAATTACCAAAACTGAATCTCTAGTAAATATTAGCTAGAAACTAGTTTGTAATATTATTCCTTGGCCTATCACCCCCCCCCTCACCCGAAATTCCAAAATTCCACCAAATGAAGCTAAACTTGTTACCGATATGCTGAGTATTACGCCAAGAATCGAACCCGGAGCCCCTACCATAGGAAGAAGATGCTCTAATCACTAAATTTAGGAAACCATTAAATACGAAGAGAATAAGAATAATCGCCTAGAACCAAATAACACTCCTTAAAAACCCTAAAACTACCAATTAACACCATAATAATAACCCCACACCTCCCCTTTCTCTTCCCGCGTAGCGGTGTAAAAGTTGATAAAAGGTATTGGCGATTTAAAAAGGAGACAGGTAATAGGTATAAAACAACCGCTTTGAAACGGCTTAGAATATAGTAGTATCATATAAAAGGTTTTAAGGCATAAAAAGATTTGGTATTACGTAAAAAAACGCTGCTGGATCCTACCCCCTATAAATAGTTTCATAATCTCTCCCCTATACAAATCTAGAATTTTCTTTATATAATAATTCCTTACTAATATAATAAAACCCGGTCTTCCACGGGCGTAAAAAATGGCTTTCATCAAAAGAAACATCCTTTTGATTGGTTTAGGTTTCATTATTATAGTTTCTGTCTGTTAATGAATTTTTTTAAATAACTGCAAAGGTGGATAAGGCTATTCAAGACGTAAATGTGTCCTCTTAAAAATTGTTTCGTCCGAGCTAACGAACGTGTAGTTACTGATATTTCAGGTTATTAATATGTATCCAGAGTGGAATCGAAAAAAGACCTGTTTTCAATATATATACCGCATAGTGCATGATCTTCGGAAGTTTCACCAGAAAACGAAATGTAAGTTAGATTTATATAACCGCGAGGAAATTATTAACGAGCGATTAGATATCAGCGCCCAATGTTCTTTCAACTTGATCAGTATGACGAGCCATAGTTCCAGTTACTTCCATACGCCTCTAAACCTGAATTCTAATTTCAATAAGATCGTGAAAAATTGGTTAAAAATATTTAACATTAGAGGTTTAAAAATAATTTAAGTTGAAATATTTTTAAGACGATTCCCAAGCGTCAATAAACGGTGAACAAGTGTATAGACATAGGTTGTCGCTAGAAAACATCTATAAAGGCTCAGTGTATTACATAAAGAAAAATCGATTTTCGCAGTGTACTGTGCTTGATACCCGTTACTTTCATTTTTTCCGGTGGCCAGAAGGCTATATAACTCCTGAATAAGGTGCTAGGTTTTTAAGTAAATATTCGTATTAAGAAGGAGCGTGGAAATCGTGCCTGATAAATAGGTAAAGATGTAATTCATAATAACCAATTAACTTGCTGAAGTATTTGAACTTATCGATAGAAAATTAGTCCTTAATAATATAAATTGAACAATTTGATTAAAATATGTAAAACACTTTCTGGTAAAAAAAAGAACGTAAATTTCGCGGATATTTTTTTAACGTTGTCAAATTTTAGATTTTTTATCATTTTACGTTACGTACATATTAGGTTCCCGTAAAATGAAATTCTTTTATACCTTTTAATAAAAGAAAATATGATAATTTAGGCTCTTTTACATAATAAACTTAAAACTCTGTCAATATATTCGATCGATTTATAATGTAATTCGAAATTGTCGACTAGTGCGATATCAAAAAGTTTAAAACCTGTTTTAATATTGATTTTATATAACCTACCTACTTAATTAAAGCCTGTCGTTTTTGTAAGTAATTACCTCTAGGGTAGCCGACTGAAGTTTCATTACGAAGTCGTAAAATGATTTTAACGTGATATTTCGGTTTTGTTTTCTCTGTCGTCACTTATAATATCGATGACTTAGGTTAAAAGTCGCGGGTTTATTAACTCGGGAATAGGTTTTATGTAAGTTTAGTAAGTTACTTTAATTAAAAACGGGAATACAAACTAGCCGAGACATCAAATTCGAGGACATGGAAATCTATTACGTGGATTATACGATATTTATCATACAAAAAATTTACCTTTTTGGAGAATTTTCATAACTTGTAGGTTTTAAAGAAAAGTTATACGTTTTGACTGATTCAAAAATATTCCAAGGGGGAACGTTGTTTACCAACGTTTTTTATATATGTTATTATGCAACCGTTATTAAATCTTATACAAGCACAGTATTATAGCGTATATATGAAACGAAAATCTCGTTCACTGCGTGTAGTTTAGTAATCAGAACGAAAAAATGTTATGCTAGTTGTACAAAGTCAATATAAAAATGATAGGTTATAGAAAACGAATTAACACAAATATTGATCGTATCCTTATCATTGAAAACTAATCAATAACCGGATAATGAACGACTTGAATTAATTAAAGTATACATATAGAAAAGGGTGGGTACGTTAGGACTTTTTAATTAACTCGTTTGGTTACATTATCGGTCTCAGTGTAAAAGGCGGTATTAAAATGTGAATATACCCCCATGAATTTGAAATGTTTTTTTAAACCCACCGATCTAATTTATTACTCGTTTATTTACAATCGAATGGAGAAATTCGTAAAATCACCAATAATATATTCAAAACCATGTTGTATAAGCTTTAGCGTCTATAAAAGGTATAGTCTTAAGGATCAAAGCTTTATTTAAAAGATCCGTGATAATTATAAAATTAGATGAGTCACTGGAATCTTTATAAGATAAATCGTGTATATTGTCGACAAAAACTTGTGTTCAAGCTATTTCAAAAGAGGGAAAGGCTTGAAAAGTTCTTTTGGCTGGTGACTTGAATAGGTTATACGTTTATAAATATTATTATTCCGGTAATAGAGATAGACCATACAGTATAAACTAGGTTAAAAATACGACATGAAAAGAATAACAATATCAATATCGCGGCACAGATGATTCATGAAAATGAAATGGTAAGTAATTTACATTGAAAAGATAATAAAAAAATCATAAGTAGATAAATAAATATAATAAAAGAATTTTCAAACCGTATTATCGTTTAATGAATATTTAGAAATTGAAAATTTAAATACGTTGTGGCTATTGGTATGCATATTAACCAAAAAAACTCTAGTTCTCTATAAAAACTTTATAAACGAATTAAGGGTCAATAGTATTACAGGTAATAATGGCGTTTCAACGGATTTCAAGTTCGATAATAATAAAAGGCTTGCGATCTTTTAAAATAAATTCGCCGGTAACAGTTAACCAGGAGATGTATAACAGCTAAAACTATTCGAAAACATCTGATTCGGCACGTAAAATTAGTGTTTACGTCCCCAAAGGCGTAGGGGGAAAAAAACTTTTAAAATATACAATTTTCGCCATAATAAAGTATTAAGTTGTATATGATTGGTCCCCTAATTCTAAACCCATACAAAATATTGAAAAAGGTATGCAGACTATTGAAACTGTCTTCAAAATAAACATTGAGTAATTATAAAGGAGTAATTATATATTGTTATAAGTTTTTATATTCTGTGAGAATCATCAATAGGTGTAATATACCCCGGAACTTCGCGTTTTATACTTTCAAACAACTCATGATCCTGGGTAAAACCTTATCGTATATTCTTTAATTACATTGAATAGGGGATAAAATATATAAGTAGTATATTACCACGTGTAGGTGGTTGCGATCGTCGCGATACAGTAAATAGTTACCTAAAATGTAATGAAAATAATCGTTTTTTAAAACCCTGTCGCATTTATGATTTTACTGAATAAACACAAGTTCGGAAAATTGATAAGATAAGCTGATCGAAAACGACTATCTCTTCGGGTCCCTAAAAAAAGAAAGGTTACACTTTGGGATGAATCTAATTTAAGGCCCAAAAAATACAAAATAATTGCGAATGAAATACCGGTAAAAGTTAAAGAATTGAAAGAAACCCCTTACATTTACAACTAACGTAAAATAACTCTATTCCCGAATAACACGTAGCTTTTCTGGGTCTATACGGACGCCGATATTCGCTTCAATCATAAATCCAAGGTATTTAGGTTTTGAAACACCGAAATTCTATTTAAATATTTCAAACTTATGGCATGTGGAATAAAAAGAGTTCAAAACTTGTTTCATAGTATCTTTATAATCGTAAAGGGTACCGTAGAAATATAAAAAACCATCATCAAAGTAGAAACAGTAATTGTGTTTCAAAAAAAAGCTGTGATTAATCGTTAATCAATCGTTTTCAGGTAACCGATATGTTAAAAAGACCGAAATAGGTATTCAGTAATTCGAAAAATCCAAAACAAATACGAAACTCAATCTTTTTCTCGTTGTTCTCCTGAATATGAAGTTAGTAACAAGAAGTTTCATATTGAATTTATCGAATTACTTAACCTACAATATATTTATAAATTTCTTTTGATTCAATGGAAACAGTTAAACTATTTACCTTGGTAATAACGTTTAATATATGGTAATGGATAAAAAAACGTAAGCTTCCTACGTACTTTTGAATGAAAAGTATGGGAATGCTTGCAATGAAATTACATATTCTAATAAACCCCCAATTAAGTAACTTAATGAATGTTTTTTCGCAATATAAACAGTCTCTTTTATGATATACCGCATAATGGGCCCCTCATAATCTTTAAACACTGGCCTTAGCTATTGATATAAAAGACGATTTTTTAATCGGTTACCGAGTAGTAAAGGAGCAATATGTTTCTGAAGTACTTATCGAAAAAGGGGCCGAATGTTTAAAAACCATTGGTTGGTATATCGTTCACAAAAACAAGTACTTTCGTAGTAAATACTTTATTATTATTTTCGAAATATTCAGTGACGCGACGCTTGATAATAACTCCATTCCAATCGGCCTTTCGCAAAATGATGTGAAATATAATAGCGTCGATCCCTTCATGATTTTTTTATATTAACCCAATAATTTGTTGTTAAACCTGATAGTTACTCGTTTTTATCGAAGTAATACATACTCTAGAGAAACGTAAATCATTCGTTCATGTTCTAGCCAAAGTTTACCTAAAATAACGTCCTATGATGAATTAGGGATACCGTAAGCTTATCTGGTGTCGATATCCATTAAAGTTTATATTTAAAAGGGTTATAAAAAATAAACCATAAGGTAAAACCGAATACATAATACAATATTTCGCCGAGTCGTAGGGGTGGAATAGGGATACCCGGTAATCAAGCGATTGGTAATCATGGAATATCATTCACATGCAGTATAGTCATGTCAACATTACTTACAGTAAAGTTGATTGTACGTACGGCAAATTTACTATATTTTGTAGGATTTGAATATACTAACTGCAATTGTAATACAGTAGGTATCCACTTCGAAGTAAGGCATAAACTAAAGCGTATAGCAATATAAATTAGGGGGCAAACCGGTTAGTGGTTTACTTATGGACTAGGTTAGTTTTCGAATTAAAAAATAAGGAAGGTTGCTAGATTATGTCGATTTTCGCGGAATTTAGGAGTAAACGACGATATCAAAGTTGAAAACACCAATAAATCTTTATTAGAGCAGTTTTAAAGAAATCGTTGACATTAACCGCTAGAAGTATTAAAGATTATTAAGTCGGCAAGTTGATAAACGGCCAATTTGATACTACTATGACAGGTACTATTATTACAAAAATCAAATCGTAAAAACGAATTGATATTACAGCCCTTAATTAAATTTACGTTAACAGCAAACTTTCGACCTAAAACTTTACACTACTCTTTCTTTTTCCCTTTCTACACCTTTCAATCTTTGTTATGATAGCTTGAAAATACTCCAAAGTTGATACCGTCGAAGATTGCGACCGAAAACAACGCAATCAAAGAACTCAACGTCATCTTAAAAAATTACTACAACAAGGACCTTTGGTTTACAGATTCTGACGGAATCCCAACGTTGGAGGACCTTACTAAAGTAATTAGACGTTATATCCTCTATATAAATACTATTGGAAACATTGAAGAACTCGTAATACTCGATAATTTTTAAAAATGATTGAATGACTAGATCTTGGATACATGAATTTAGGTGAGATCTAAATCTATTCACGTGAAGTAAGTAAGAGTAGACGAGTAATTAAAACATTGGTATAATTGTATTAAAGATAGATGTGCTCAAAAAGAAGCATCTAGAGAGTGTATGCCTCAGGTGAGAGCTTATAAGCTCTCACTCAGAGCGTACCACTCTAGAACACTCCTTCTAAGCCGTGCCACACATGATGCACTCTGAAAGTTCAAACTGCAGCGTGACACGTTATCGTGTACTCTGCAAGGGTGCATCTTGCAGCTTGATACACTGCCACCTAAATATACTAAGAATAGTGATTTATAATAATATTCACACAGAAAATCTTTTTTTTTATCTCTTTTTGCGACCCGTCTTCGTAATCCAGTAATGAAAGTGGAGTTAAAATCAGTCCAGTAATCCGGAATTGACATTGGAATATAGCACGGTTCAGGCAAAACAGTTTTCTTTTTTTCGCAAATTAAAAGTTGTAACAACTTAAAACACATATTTTTCTCATTAACGTTACTAAATAAAGTAGTAGTGGTAGCCTTTGCTTTAAATACGTAATCTAAAGTGCTGGACGAAAGTTAAAGCTTTAATACGCTTTCCACAAAACAATCGTTTACAAATGAAAAATGTAATTTGAAATATATGAAGTGAAAATATGCAATAGGTCAGAGTCGGTACCCCATTTTATATTTAAATAAAGAAAGAAAAATAATGAGAAAGATTGTCAGATCGAAGCGTATAGAATTAAAAGTAATAAAATTCCAGGAGCAACGCGAAATAGTAGGGTTAAATAAAGGCGAAATCGGAGAGCGGCGCAAATAGTATATATTAGACTGTTTTAACCTTTCTAAGTGGTTTGTTTTCGTGAAAACAGTTTTAATATAGCTCCTAAAGCGTCTTATAGAAATAAAATCGTACTTATTCCGGTGTCAGAGTTTAGTCGCGTATAAAGCATCTGGTCATTCCTCCTCTTAAAGTAACAGCTTGGAATATTGTGTTGTGGCCGCTCCTACTAGTGCGAGCGGTGTGGGTGTTATAATCGTAACCGCTTCTGAATTTAGAGAGCGGTGTTGATGTTATATTTGTGGCCGTTTTCGTGTTTTTAAGCGGCTTGGAAATGTGTATCCAGACCTTTCCTTTGCTGAGGGCGCGGCCCGAATTGCGTATCCAGACCTTCCTTCTCTTCCTTCTTTTACAGCCCTCTTTCTTCTTGAGTTTGCGGCTTGGATTGCGTATCTGGCCCTTCTGTTTCTTTAGGTTATGGCCAGAAATGCGTTGCCATCCCCCCTCCTTTTTAACAATAAAAAAATAAAAAATCGCGTCTTGAACTATGTATTTAGACCCTTTTCCTCTTTTTTTCCTTGCAGCCCCCCCTTGATTTGAACCTGCGGCTCAGACTTTATACATAAGCCTTCCTTCCTCTCAGGTCTCGGCTCTTATTGCGTGTTCAGACCTTACTTTTTCTTGAGGTCGCGGTTTAGATTGCGTATCTAGACCTTCAATCTCTTGAAGACATGGCTCGAATTTCGTATTTAGGATTTCATTTTCGTTTTTATGCAACCCTCCCTCGTTTTAAGGCTGCGGCCTAGACTATATATCCTGACTTTTCCACTTTTAGATTTGCAGCCTGGAATACGTATCCAAACCTTTTTTCTTTTAAAGTCACATTAGCCCTTTTTTCTCTTACAAACCTTTTTTTTCTTAGGATCTCACACTTTATTGTACCCTTCGTCGTTTTACTAACTGTCTTGGATATTACGTTAGGCAATATCTTTTCATAAATTCCATTTGGTAAAAATTATTATCCTTTTAGATTAATGAGTAAGTAAGTTGCACTGTTTCGAATTAATCTTTTATAAGGTAGCTATTTCTTCCTTCTGGAATATTAATAATTTTTCTTCCCAGTTGAATTAGTAAGGATTTGGAAATGGATGGGTTTATCACTTACTATACTCCTATCATCCAGTTCGTAAATCTTTCTTTCAAATTATTCAACGTATTAGGTCTTTAGTTTTTTCCCTTCCAGTAGCGAAATATGAAGGCTAAGATGTATGTATTTACCATTTTTACCGTATAAGGGTCGAGTCCTTTAACTAGTGTTTCGATAATATCCCAAAATTCCAGGTTGATTTCCTATATCATGGCCTTTCTGATTTCTATGTTTTTGACCAGTACGTCGAAGTAAACGCTGGCTTACTCCGGTGTTGTTGATGTTAGGGCCATAGCTTAAAAGTGTCTTGGAGCGGTTGGGGTTGGTTATTTCTGAGTACACATAGTATGTTGAAGCGGCGTAAATTGGGGATTTTGTGCTGTAGTTGTATTTAGGTACTTTCAGATTTCGAAGGCTGAGTTAGTACAAATTTCAGGGTAGTTTGGTAAATAAAAAGTAAATAAAATATTGAAAGAGGTCATGTTAAGGCTATTAGCGATTGCAAGTACAAATGAATTTTAAACAATATGCGAGTAAGACGAGACTACAGACTAGTTAGGCGTTTTAAATTAATTTTAATAGCGCTCGATAGCCCTACGTAAGCCAAGTAGCGAAGAAAAACTTAAACGTTGAAAAAGCGAAATTTAGAATATAAAAGTCGAACGTGGGAAGACGAATAAAGTAAAGGAAGTAGAAGGCGAACAAAGACAAGGAAGTGTAAGTGTGGGGAGGCATAGTGAGTGGTCCGGTGTTTGGTAAGCGGTTCGGATTGGTATGCCATGGCCGCTTTTGGTGAAGTGAGCGGTTCGGATGGTGTATTCGTAACCGCTCTGGATTTAAGGGAGCGGTTTAGATGTTGTATTCGTGACTACTCCTGTGTTTTGCGAGCGGTGTAGATTGTCGATTTAAAATCGGGCGGGCTCTATCGAAGGGTTTCAAAGCTTAAGGGTTATAACTTGCGTAGCTAGGTACAAATAGAATGGTTCCCAAAGAAAGGTTCCAAAGCTTAGTGGTTTTGGCTTACGTGGCCTTATACGTGATAGGACGCTTTCCATAAAGTACCCGAGTATGTTATAACGCCAAATAAGGGTTAATGGTGGCGTAACGGGGCTTTTTCTAAATAGAACGCCAAATATAGGTTCATAATATCGTATAGAAGTTGTTTTTTTCAAAATTTATGTAACTTTCATAATTTTTGTATACACCTTGTATAATTTTTGTGAAAACGTAATATTGGAACAGAAAAAGTTTAAACCGTTATAGTATCCCTTTATATGAATTTAAATTATGTTTATATCTTTTTTTTCTAAGTTATTTATAGTCCAATGAATTGGCTACTCACTAGTATTGATAAGGTCTAAATATATTTATGTAAAATAAATAAAAGCTAAAAAGGAATTAAAAGATTGGTATAGTTATAGTCACGATAGATGTACTGAAGAAAAAGCATCCGAAAAGTCCACGCCTTAGGTGAGAGCTTAAAAGCTCTCACCCAGAGCGTATCACTCTGGAACGCCCCTCCTAGACCGTACCACACATGATGCACTCTGAAAGTTCAATTTGCAACGTGACACGTTATCGTGTACGCTGCAGGAGTACACCTTGCAGCGTGATGCACTGCTACCTTAATATAATCAGTATAGTGATATATAATAATATCTACAATGTATAAAGGCAAATAAATAAGTTAAAATAAGGGTGAAGTTTACACTGTATAACTAAGGTGTTGAATCTCAAGCAAAGAGAGGAAAAGAAGGCAGTTTATCACACATAATTTACGAGTACGCCACATTTAAAAATCTTTAATGGATTGGAACTAAAGATAAGGTTATCACTGACCACGGTATTCTTCACTGCTTTTACACGCGTTCGGTGGGTTTTGCCTCATCTCAAAAAAGTTCATTAAACTATTTTACACATAATCAATGATCTAATACCATTGGCCGTAAGAAGTTGATTAATTTATATGTCTTAAGCCCTTAAGTTTACCAGTTTATTGAGCAGGAACCTCGATATACACCTTAATACCTCGAGTATTACTACCAAGTCCCCTGCGGCGGAAACCCCTATTTTTTCCCCCCCAAGATCCTTAGAAATTTTAGTTTTAGCAGCCAAATTCAAGAAGAACTGGCTCCACGAGCGAGATTACTATAGGAAAAATCATCGTTTTTTTCTTCTAAATTCCGCCAAAGGAAACTATCTTACAAACTAGTAATAGTAACTTTAATACCTTCCCTAACACTAGTTGAAGAATTTGGAGGGGCTATACGACTATTATATTACTCTTCCCCATCGATAAGTTGTTATAATAGATACAGATTCCGAAGTAATCATTATGTTCATCAAGATTTGAGGAGGTAAAGAAAAGTCTAACGGTAAGTTATATTACTTCTTCGACGTTAAAAGACGCTCGATCCTTAACATTTACAGCCAAATAAGGGTTTAATTACCAGTTTTTTACTTGTGGATTCCAAGTATCTCTAATGGCTAAGCCGAGGATTACTACTTTCAGTACCTGACCAATAATTTTTTTCCTCGCTGAATTGACAATAACGCAAAATCGTATTTCGAATATAATATAAATTTTATGTAATATTATATCTATTTGGATATTATTAAATGGTTGAATTTTTTGGATCATAAGGAAGAGACCGAAAGTAAAATCGACCTCATGAATTCAATGCTTAGTAGGCTATTACTTTGTTGATAAGCAAGCAGGAACGTAGGAGCCAGCGAAGGAAGCCTACGCCGATAGGTTAGCAAATCCATTACAAGTTACAAGGAAACCTAATACACCCTTCATTACTTAGATTCCACGTAGGAGGGATTTTTTAGCCCGTTGCGTTTCACATTACTGACCATAACAAGTTGAGTTCCTGGCTCGACTAAAATATACCCTTAAACTATGGAATTTAGTAACAAGAAAGAAAAGTTTTGCCACACGAATTACATTTATCGTAAGTACGGAAGGCGCAGTTAGTACAGATAATGAATGAGCCTGATATGTAGATGGGATTAAGTTACGCACAGGAGAGCGTATTCATTTTTCCATTAGGTTTTTAAGTCATATAATGAATTTAATTCAAACGCTAAAATATAGGAAGTTATCGGTAAGTAAGGCCATGTGTTAACACGCCATACCGTTAACAATCGCGTATCAAGGAAGGTGATATATAACATATATTTTCCATTTATATTAAGTTAGGATTATATATCACACGTTACAAAGTTTAACGATAATCAAGCTGAAGAGGAGCCAAAAAAGCCGGAGGTTTTCGGTTATTAGAAATATACTAGTACAGGCCTAGAGACAACGTAATAACTTGCCGACAACACCTTCTTGTACCGTCTAACTGTTATAGTCCGACCTACAATGGGAAGCTAAGTAGGTGCCACATGGAGTTTACAATTAAGGTGCAGCAAAAGACTATGAGAGTCATAGTAATTCTTTGTATAGAACTTATATGTATGGTTCTTGCGTGTCTCGTTACGAGCCTTTACACGTAATGCTTGCATACCGTATCTGAACCACACCCGGGCCGGTTATTACATATTAAGTTACGTGTACCGTCAAATAACCTAGTGGCTTCATGGATAATAGCCTAAGTTTATTATATACCACTATCTTTATTCAAATCCGCAAATACCGTAGCATCCCGACGGCTAATCACCGAATACGGGCCTGTACTGTGTCTTCTAACGTGCCGTATAACGTATAGACCATTCTGACCCCTAGCTGCCTACGTTATATAACGAACTCCCCATAAGACGCCGTATAATGTATGGGCATTACTAATTCAGGGCTGCTTATACCGAATAATGCGTTTCCTAATACGCTAGATAACATATAGCCGTGATAGATTCCGGTCCACCCGCGTTTATAAATACGGCCTTTACCATAGCTCATAAAAACCTTACTCCTTTTAATTTTTTCTTCGCTAGTTCCCCTATATTACATATTCTCTTTCCGCCTTTCTTAATAACCCAATTATGACTGTTTTTTCTTTTTTTTTAAAAAAAAAAATTCATAATAGTTTTAATACACTTATTACCCTTTCATTTTTCAAAAGCTTTTCACAATCAATATAGCCGATACTTATAACGATTTAGGTTTATTGTATACCTTTATTAACGCCTTTAACAACGAAAATTAACTATTCCGTCAAGAATATCGACTTGTTATACCCAAATACATTATCCTTAATTATATTTCATAACTTGTTCAGATTTAAAACTACTTCATAATATTTTGGAAGCATATAAATGAAAGTATGTTTGCTTTATTATAGGCGAAAAAAACTTTTACATCCTATATCAATCGACATTTTCATTCTACATTTCCTTCATCTTCTATTTTAGTTTACCAAATCTAAGAAAACCGCGTTTTTTCTGGAAATATACAAGAAGATAAACTCGAAAATTCAATTTTACAAGAAACGCGATTGTATATGAACACCTTGTCGTAACAAGATTAAGAAATTTATCTACTTGGAGATTCGTTTAGTTTACATGTATTATTACGATAAATAGTCGTAATTTTCAAAAACAATAGCTAAATTTAATCTCACGTCTGTAACTACTAAAGTCATATTATGGATTCACAATTTGTTCTTACTCCTTTTTTATTCAAATTACATAATTATTTTACCAGTTTTCTCGATGTCGTCCGGATTTAAAGCTTTTTAACTTTTTAAGTGGTATATATCGTTATATTGTTAATTATATATTTTCGCTGGTTTCGTTTTCGGGTTCGACGTTTTTAAAAACTTTTTGGTTTTACTCAGTTGTTTCAAACGCTTATCGTTTCTAGATGCCTTTAATGAATCGAATATTAAATTCAAACGTTTTTACTCTAGTTCACTTAAGTAGCTGTCACAGGTGATTGGTACATTTATACCTCATTAGTTGAAATTGAATAATTTCCCCAATTATATATTTTATAATTAATATATGTTACGGCTTACAATACGTAGCGAACGATGTTCAATGCTGAACCTTAATTACTTTCCATTTTAACGAATACTATTCTCATATTATTTGTTGAATTTTATCAAAAGCGGGTTTACAAGATAAACCATAAACACGCTGGCGACTGGAGCCGAACTGACTTCATTATTAGAGAATGAACTAATATATTATAATCTTTGTTATCCCGTTTAAAATACCGCTTTCGCAGTCCCTATTTGCGTTATTTACCGTCGTAGGCTACATTAAATTCCCCCCCCGCTCAAAATACTTTGTCATTATCAGTTTTACCAAAAATTCGACCCGCCCTTTGTTAATCACTTTTGTTGGTGTCACTTAATACGTGCCCTACTTTGCGCCGTCCGCCCCTAACGGTCTTTTCCAATGATCAAAACCAATGATAATAAGATTATGAACATTATCAACGTTATTATTTAAAGGATAAGTATAATCGTAATAATATATTATAAGTGAAAATTTAGTAGTTTTGGATAAACGCAATTTTTCAGTCAAATATTCATCCGAAAATGTTCAGTACGAAATATATAGCCACATTTATGATAATTCATTACGAAAATAATATAAATTCATCCTTTTCGTTAATATTATTGTTTTTAGGGCTTTAGACATTGCGAAGTTGTCGATTCGATTGGTTGAAGTAACAGTAGTATTGTGTGGTTAAATGGTGAATATATTGTTTTAGGTTTAATAGACCACTAGCCGATCTGCACAGTAATTTGTATGGATAATTACTTATCCATTACCCTTATGTGAAGTGATCATAAACTGTACTTGACTTGTATCTAATACAGGAAGAAACTACAAAACAATACATCTAGCTTTTAGTCAGTATAATCAATTTTAATATAAGTAAAGTTGATGTATTATACTGTAGGTAATATTATCACAATACTGGCGGCGTTTTAGTTTTTTAGCGTACGTTAGTATCGTTGACCATTTTTTTCCGGTTACCATCGAATTTCTTCCTTATCAACTAGTCAGACCGCTGTTAATTTCAGTTGATCTCTTAACTTAACTACACCGAATAACACTTAATTTACCCACATTTCACCTTCATTTATTTATAATTCTCAAGTTGACCTATTATACTGTAGGTATTACTATTACAATACTGGCGGCGTTTTAGTTTGTACGCGTACATTAGTATCGTTGACCAATTTTTACCAGTTACCATCGAATCACGTCCTCATCAAATAGTTAGACCCCTGTTAATTCTAGTTGAACTGCTTACTGAACTACACTCAATTACTCTTAATTTAACCCCCATTTAACAAACATTTATTTATTATATTAAGGTTGAAGTATGCTAACTTTGACGAAAAGTTCGTTTGTTACGAGCCTATTCAAACCCTTACTCTAGGCATGCCACTTAAACTAGTCACTATTGTCAATCCCCTAGAAGTCATTCATTTCGTTAGCATATCCCTAACTAGTGTTACTTAATTTGATATTGACGGGTAGCCTATTAACGTAGCCCTCAATACGTATAGTTAGCCTATTACTGTTCACAAACCTTTCAAAGGCTTTTTTTTTTTTACGATACCTTCGTTATTGTATAATCAAGATAATTCTTCTCGTTAATAAACCGGAACTCTTTTATTTCCTTCCTTTCTAGGATTTGCAAATCTCCATTACGTCAATCATGAAGCGTTTTTTGCTGGTGGTTGCAATTTTTGTAAGGTATCTAAAAAGGCTCTTCTAATAGATATAAATTACCTCTATGATAAGCGGAATCTTTAGCTACTTGATAATAACGTTAAGGGTTTCATACAGTACTATGATTATATTAAATCCTGTTATTATAACTTAGACATCCTAAACTAATACGTTTTGTATCATTCTATTATACTTGATAAAGGTTTAGTTAATTAGGCTACCTATTATGTTGAATTGGTCTTAACAAGTTTATTAAACGTATATTAATACCTCGATTTTTATTTTTTTATTTTCCATTTGTACCTCTTATTTTACTTGTTAATATCTCCATTTATTAGATGTAATAATTGTGCCGAGATAGATAAGTCGAAAGATCTCTCAAGTAGGCACAGAGTATTAATATTAATGTTATATGCACGTTATTGAAGGTATAGTTGGGTCAAGACTAGGTTATTTTTGTTAATCTTATCCAAATTAATGTCTTGACTTTTTAGAGATAGCTAAGGCTGGTATTAACAACGAGTATACTAATCAACGATCCATTAAAGTAAAATTGGCTACCATCCGTCAATATAGTAACTTACCTGTAATTCTAAAACTAGGAGTCTTCAATTTTCTATTATTTTAATATCATAAAGCTAGCCGTTTTAAGAAGAGGTTTTTGTTATTCTGTATACCCAACAAGACAAAGTACTTCGTTTACTTTACCCGCAAGTACATGTCGTATTATAAAAACTTTAAACCTATCCATATTTGAAAATGAAATGAATAGGTTCAAAGCTAATAAATGTTTACTTTAGGCAAGTCCGTATAGTGGATTAATATATCGTATTACCGTCCCTGGTGTATGCATGTCATGTAGTTCCTATAACAACTCCATTAGTATCATCCATTATAGATCTGTTAATAACTACGTATAGACTTGTGTTACATTTCGTCTATTAAGTATAAACTTAGCTTGAATTTCAACTAGCAAACTTACTACTAAGGTAACTACCAAATGCTAATTGATTTTTTGAATCGTTCGCAATTTCGTAAATAACTAGTTCTGTTCTTTATTAATATATTCTTAAGCGATTAAATGTGAATTTTCGTTCGACTACCCTTTAGTTTTACCTTTAGCCTTGTGGGTCATATTTTACTTAATAATTGTGGTATTTTGTGTTTGGAAGTTAAAATCGGCCTTTCACATGTATTATACAAGATCTAGAGTGATTAAGGCGTTAATTTCGACCCTATCTATTTTTTTCAATAGTTTCTTGAAGTTCACAATAATGCCTTATAATTGGATCTTTAATGCTAATTCTTCGTTTTCTTTCCTTTTCCAACATCCCCAAACAGTATTGTAAATAAGGCTTGGTGAGTGTTTATCCTCTTTAACGTTATTTTTTGGGGGGGTAGTCTACGGCGGTGTCGTTTTATTAACTTATAGATAACTGGTAGAAAAGGTTCGTATTAGCTTGGGTATTTGGCTTGGTAGTTTTTATTGTTAATAACCTTGATATATGGCTTAATCTTAGAAGTAAGGAACGTTATAAGGCCGTTAGCAGTTGTAACAATTACATTAAATTTCACATTATTTAAGGTTTGATATAACCCTTTCTATTTTCTCGGCTTCTACCATATGAAGACTTTACTTTATGACCGAAAAGCAAGCACGTAGATTTTAAAAGGCTGTTCCAGGTATTAAGGGTATTATTAACCTAACGGAGTGCCGATTATTTCAGTAATTCACTTAGTATTTTACTTTATCTCATAGCTTGCATTTAGGTTTTTGTTAATGGTAGAGGTTTTTCCTTTAGGTGTGGCTATGATTTAACGCCCAGTAGCATTAGTATTAGGTCGTTAGGGCCCACAATATTATTTAGACTCTTTGATTCTATTTAAAAGCGTGCCGCCGGATCCGTAAAACTTTCAATTTTAATATAATGATATTATATGCTCGGCGAAGTAGTGCATATATCCTTGTAACTTTACTAATACTTTAATGGGTCTTTCTAGGTACCTGTTTATAATGGATACCTATTATTTTGACATGTTTATAAAACTTCCCCACGGTAAAGTTGGTACCAGCATTATCAACAACGATGTTAAGTAGGCATAAGTTCGTATTAATTTCCAATATCCTTAACGTTTCCCTCGTATCTTTTATCGTAAGTGACTTTGAAAACTTAGTTCCGGGAAAAAAGGTTGAGGAGTTAGCGACGTAAATTATAGTCTTGTGATTGAAGTATAACTCATTAACCAAAACCTCGTACATATGTCTGAATAATTTGAAATATAAAATTTACTATTTAAGTCTTTTATGTATGCAGTGGAAGTGTGAGCAAAGCTTTTTAATGGATTTTAGGGTAAAATATTTTAATTATTTAAACGATGCGGATTTTAGGACTTTGTTTAACTTGTTATAAGTTAGGTATTTAAGGCTCTGGTATAATTCAAGTATTTACGTATTCGTAATATTTATTAAAACTACTTTGATACCTTAAAGATTAAAATATAAGTAACTCTAATTAAATGAAAAGGGTAACCTTCAACCTTTTTTAAATAGCTCGTTTATTTAAACGTTGACAGTAACGCCAACGGTCTATATATCTACTGATCAAAGAAATAAAGGAGCATGATAATTGAGGATGTAGGACGTAATTGACCTAATAATAGTTTAAACTACCTCTATCCCTCATAACGATAATTGTTCGCCTAGTTTAACACCAACTTTGGACTTACTAGTATCGTAACAATTAATCTTAGTAGCTGTAATAATTTCCCCCCGCAGTGCCATGAAATACTAATAGCCTACTGTTAAGTACCGTATTGCCCTTGTATCTGACATAATACGTTAAAATCTATGATCCGTTTAACAATCGCGAAGGTTAAAGGTATTTAAGGGGTCCGGAGATTGATTAAGGTAAAGGTAAGTATTTTCATTATCTAAACGGTACATAAAGACATGGTCGGCTAATTATTAAACCCTGCCAGGAAGAACATCTTTATATCAATTCATTTAATTAAAGGTATTATCGTCGTCAATTAGCTCATCACTTTTAAAGTCTGCGATTTAATACAAGTAATCCTGTTTAAAATTGATAGGGTATTAGATATAATAAATTACGTTTTTGTTATTTCATAGTTAGTAGCGTAGTGAGTCATCTAATAGCTAGACTTACCCCAAATGCAAAATATCATATCTCGAATACAATGATAGTTCTTACGGTTAACAAATCCGCTTCATTCTTAACCTTATTGACGCCAATGTAAGTATTACCTCTAATCTAGGGCTGTCAACGGTTAAAGGCGCCTATGATAGTACTTATTGTCAACTCAATTAACCACCGCACGTTTATTCGTCTTTATGATAAGGAAGTTGCCAGCTTAGGAGTATATAGTGAATGAATTCAGTATACGCATTTTTATAATTTTAAAAGAGGAACGTAACTGGCTAAAAAAAACCTTTGGAAGTGGTATTTGAGCGTTATAATGCGTATTGAAACTCGTTAACGCTTGTAATTGCTTCCTATATTTTCTCGCGAAATGTATCTTCGTGAATATAAGCTTTCCCTATCATTTTTTCATATAATATTAACTTGTTAATAATCTAATTCATTATATACATCCGTATTTCCTCTTTCATTTTCCTAGATATTACCGTCGTTTACCTCGTAATAGCTCAATTTGTATTTTGTTACGTAAGATTGACTTTATATTATAAGTAACCCTTTATATCATTATGAATCTCGCGAAATATGGTTACTCGAGTTAGGAAGTTCAGATAATAATGTTTAACATGCCTTGTAAGGATTTCGGGAAATAATAATAGGAAGCCAAAAGAGGGAACCTTCATTTACTTTCAAATATTCAAAAACGGCATTATCTTTGTAACAAGTAGTTTATGAAGCTTCTAGTCATCCTTGTTTACATTGTTTCAAATCTTGGCGATGTATGTAAGGAACTTCTAATTAATAATAACTATTTAGACAGGTTTTAGGGGTAGGTTACGATAGTTGTCTAAATCATTATTTGTGTTTCTTAGTAATTCAAACCTTATAGCCTCCGAAATACGATGTTAAAGGTAATTGCTAGTCGACTAGCCCGAGGGATAAAGTTCTATAGTAGAACCTATATTAAACTTTTGCGTATATGTAAACCTTCTATGGAAAGGCTTTTAGGGATTTGAAGATCTTGGTCAATTAACTGTTGTAAAACTATAACTTCAATTACGCTAGCCACGTAGTTAGCCGTTGCTTCACGTGTCCTACTGCCTATAAACGCATACTTCAAGCTTTCGCATGGAGTTGCTGGGCTACCGAACAAGTCAATAAGTTGCTTATAGCCAGCACATAAAAAGGATTAACTTAGCTGGGGGTAAAAGGGAGGTCTAATCAATCGCGTATAGGGGAGTTAAGGTTCTTGAATACTCTTTACCCTAGTACGATGGTTTTAAAGGTATTACTCAAGTTAGGTCAAATCGATGAGGATCTCCACCAACTTAGTAAAGCCCCTTTTTAACATATAAATCCTTCGGCGCTTGAGTTTAATTTTCAGTTTATACTGAATACGCTTCTAAATCATGACCCATATATTAATTGTCTAATTGTCGAAAAACTTTCGATATTTGCGAAATGTACGACTACTACTATTAAGTTGTTCACCACCATCATAATCAATAATATCGGAGAAAATAAATTTGACCAGGTGCCTCACTATTAAGTCTTCGTCGACATCACACCCCTAAAGCTTTTCATTAAAATGTTAAAGAAAATGAGGTTCTAAAGCCTGAATTATCTCTGTACGCTTTTAAATAAATTTCATTTAGAGGTTTTAGCCTACATCAAAATTAGTTGGCGTTTAGGGCGTATAGAGCAAGTGACTTCGCAAACTTAAACGTAGGGACTTAGTGTTCTAGCGTAAAATTTTGTAAGAACTTAACAACTTGGTATTTAATTTTGTGGCGTGTCTTTCTTTTCGTAACATGGTGTTTTTCGCTAATAACTGCGTTCTTTACAATTAAATTAGGGTAAAGCTAGTAAAACGCGTAAAGTAGAGGCAAATATTTAGTATAAATAGCAAGGTCAAAGGTTGATATTACATGTAAAGATCGAAGGTTATTTTTTTATTTTTTGTTATTAGACCTAGGGACTTGGTCGTTTTTCTTATAATAATATCCCATCTAGTAGTAAAAACTGAACCGTTGGACAACTTGCCAAATTAAGACTTTTACTGGTCAATCTTAACGCTTTTTAAAAAGGACCCTTAAAGATTTCATAGTCTTTTCAAATAGAAATACGGTCTTTTACTTTCAAATTGCCGTTATGGACTTACGCAACCTAAAAGTCTTCTCTATTTTCCAGCCATTATGTACTGGCGCATTACTAATACATTAACTTTGCAAGAATCATTCCTCTACTCTAACCGCCATTTGTTAATGTAGAGGTTAACTGGAAAGTAGCTTCTTCATCCATTTAACCAATCTATTGTTAATGAAATAAGCACTAAATAGTATTGGTGGGGCTCTGGACATTACATCGTTATCGATTCAATTAGTCGAAGTAATAATAGTATTATGTGGTCCAATAGTGGATGTATTATTCTAGGTTTAGCTGTCTGCTAACCAGTTTACACTGTAATTTGTAAGGCCAATTGCTTGGACCATGCCATATTTTGAAGAGATCGAATACCGTACATGACTTGAACCCAATACAGTAAGGCCCCACAAAACAATGCACTCAACTTACAGTAAATATAGTACACTTTATTATAAGGGAAGTTAACCTACGGTATTTCAGTGTACTGCAGCTATTACTATTCCAACAATTATATTATTAGCGAAAGACGGGCGACTTACCTAAAATATGTTACATGGAACGTATTAAACGCCGATGTCGAAATACTAGGTTATTCCAAAATTAGAGGTTCCCGTATTTTGACCTAAGTTTATTTAAGGATATTGTATATTTCTAATTTTCCAATGACCTTTATTGCGACTTAATATAATCCTTTGACTCAATAAATATATAACAGATATCGCCACTACCCCCTTTTACGACGAACATGGCTTAAATTTCGAGTTTCTTGTATATACCCTCCCTTAGGTCGTTAGTAACAAAAATAGTTTCGAATGAATATTAGATAAGACATTTTCGGAAAGGGTATTTATAATCGTATATTCAACTGAATTCACGTAAATTACAAGGTGTCATTGAATAATTTAAAAGAACGTTTTTTGGGTTCGAAACGTCAACAATTTAGTTATTATATAATTAGTTTAGTTTCCTATTTGGGCAATGAATTTGAATTCTATGTAAGTAAATTTAAGCCTCATTATTAATTTCATAACATTTTCACGGACTTCGTGTACGGTTGACCATTATCTTCATGATTAATAAATATATTGTCAAGTCACTCGAATTAGTTCTGTAACTTTATGAAAATATGTTAAAAACGTAAAGGTTTGTTTTATCAAATTGGTTAACGATTCGTTATTTTTATTTGCCTGAAAAATAAGTGATATTTTATATTGATGACTTGGTTTAATTATATTCAACTAGATAAAAATGAAATTCAGTTCATTCAACATGAACCAATAAATAAAAACATATAATATTTCATTTAGTGACAAAAAGGGGACGATAATTCGTACGTATTTTTCAACCTTTTATTTACTAGGGGAATATTTTCTCTTTTTTACAAGTTATATACCATCCATATAAGTCATTGAACTCTTATTAGGAAACATAAAGTCTGTACGAAAGAATTTAGATCGTGGCAACGTTGTCAATTCAATTGGTCTTCAAAATAACAGTCGTATTGCATTGGTTAAGTGGTGGATGTATTATTCTAGGCTTGGCAGACCGCTAGCCGGTCTGCACTGTAATTTTCATGGCCAATTGCTTGGGTCGTACCCTAGAGTAAAGTGCAGCGTACTGTACTCGACTTACATCTAATGCGGTAAGTCCGCATAAAGCAATGCACTTGTAGTACGGTTAACTTTACTTACAGTAAAGATGACCTACTGCACTGCATGTAATATTATTTTAACACAGGCACCTTTTTATTTTTTTCTCGCACGCCAGTGTGCCTAACCAATCTTTTCCAGTTACCACTAAATTTCCTTTTGTCAACTGACTAGACTCCTATTCATTCCCCTTGACTTTTATATTAGATTTCTCCTAATTGAATGCAAATCAATCCCATTTAACCTTAATTGTTATGTTGCTCCGAGGTCCGCTTTCATTAATCCATACAAAAAGTTATCGTGTTTCCAACTTTTACAAGTTATTACTTCAACCATATTATTTAAATAAATACTCATTGTTTATTCCTAGAACTCTTTCAGTTAATTAGTATACCCCTATACATCTTCACATAATGAGGGCTTTCTGGACGGTCTCTCAACGTAGCCCTCGTTACGTATAGTCAGCCTGTTGCTGTTTACCAACCTTTCCAAGGCCTTGTTTGGTATTGTCTTCGTTATGGCGTTAGTAGGGTTATTTTTACCATCGATTTGTTTGAACATTTTAATTTCCCTCCCCTCATAATCTTTACTAAGTGTTATTACGTCGATTATCAATCGTTATTCACTAGTGGTTCCGAACTTTGAAAGGCATTGAAAAGGGCTCCTTCAGTTGGTACAAAGTATTACCAATAAAGGAGAATTTTTTAATTGCCTGGTAATAAATTTCAGAGTTTCCTATATTATTATATCTAAGTCGAAGTACGCCATTATGCCGTAAATATTCGAAGCTAATACGATTTGTTTAATTCTCTTACACTTAATAGAGGTTTAATGAATTCGAATACCGATGATATCAAATGGGATTTCATGTTTGTTTTTATTAATGAGGGTTATTAGTATGCTAATTTGTAAATATAAATAGGAGTAGTTTATAATGGCCTTATTCGTAAAGATCATTAATTAAGCTTTCGAAAAGTCGATTAGAATTATATTGATTTTTCGGTCTATGTTTTGTTTCTACTACTCAAGCCTTTTCTTCAACCGGTTAAAGTCCTTATCGGTTGGATATTGTGTTTGCGCCGCTATATATCAGTCGTAAAAGGCTGTCGGTTGGTATAAGGTATTAATATAATTGTTTCTAATACGTTATTCTAAGTACCGTTAAGCCTTTGCTATATAATTTTTATCCATTATAGTTAAAACAGAGTTTTAGCCTTTTTGGCGAAAATTCCACCGGCTTCAACACTAATTATACGGATTGACTATTTATTAAAATTATGTTTATTTTTTTCCGTTGAATTTGTAATCAGTTCCCAATATTAAAATTTGAAATCCTTAATCGTTTCCTATTTCGGTGCTATAAAGCCAGCGGTTTCGACAAAAAGGTTATTATTAGTTTACATGACTACCCCGACGAAGTTTCTCTATAACTTTATTAATAGGTGCAAGGCGTATATTCAAGATTTTATCGTTAGCCGTAATTGAAAATTTCATAATTAGGTTGTAAAGTGGTAAATATTACATTTCGTAATCTGTATATTGACTTAATATAATGTATTACCATACCTAAAGGGTCAATTGTAAGGAGTTCATATGATAATTTTATTAGTATTATCTGTTATTCATCTGTTATTAATAGCATACAATTTTTCGTTATATTACTCCTATTGAATATAAACCTGCCTTTATTCTCACCTAGTAAACCTAATATTCAAATGATTACTAAACGTTAACTAATTTTTGGACTGTTGGAGATTACGTTAATATTTAATTTCATCCTTCATTACTGTATCCTTAAGAGATTAGTCGTGATTTCTTGTTCGGCCGCCCCGTCGTTTTACCTTTAACTTCATGGATAATCTTCGACTTGAAATCGTAAAGTTTAGGTCTTAGAGGTCAAGATCGGTTTTTAATACGAATTATATAACCCTTTGATTTATTAGGCCGTTAATTTCGACTTTATCGCTTTTTTAATTCGTTAGCCGGAGGGTTTCATAATCTTTTACGTTTGAAGATTTAGTGTTAAGTCCTCATTATCTTTTTTTCTTGTGTACCCCAGTAGTATTGTAGATATAGCCCGGTGTGTATTTTTCCTTTTTTTTTAAGTTTTTTTTTTTTTTTTGGAAATTCATACGCGTTGGCGGCGTTGTATTGGTTTATCGATTGCGGATGGAGGAGGTTCGTATTAGTTCGATTCCTTGGTTTATAGATTTTTTTCGTTAGTAGTTCTAATATAGTGCTTGACCTAAGTGGTTCAAAAAGTTATAGGGCCGTTTGCAGTTTCGACTCCTATTACCGAGTTGACGATACTTAATATTTTGTACGAGACCTCCTATTTACCCGTCTTTCGCTATACGAGGACTCCACCCTATAAAGGCAAAGTAAGTAAGTCGATTACTAAAAGGCTGTTTCTGGAATTAAGGACGTTATTAATCTGGCGATGTGCCGATTTCCTTCGCAATTCCCTTAAAGATTTTTTATAAGCCGTAACTCTTTTTTAAGTAGTTATTAAGGGCTGATATTCATTTTTAATGCGTAAATACGTTTAAAAGACCAGAAGCATTAATATTTATCTGGTAGGACCTATAGTGTCGTTAAGGCCTTTTACTGCCATGTATAAGCGTGTTTCTGGATTCATAAAGCCTTTAATTTTTTTTAGGTAAGGATTTTATACGCTGGCGACGTAGGGCGTACGTCTCCCTAACCTTTCAAATGCTTTAGTTGGCTTTTACAAATACTAGTTTATTTTGGATACTTATCATTTTTCCATTTTTTAAAAAACCTTTCCCTTGGTAATAATTGTATCGGTATAGTTGACAAACACGTTAGGTAGGCCTAGGTAGGTGTTAATTTACAATATCCTTAACTTTTTCTACGTATCCTATGCTGAAAAGAATGTTAGAAACTTAGTCACGTAAAAGGAGGTTACAAAATTAATAACGTAGAGGATAGGCTTATTATTTGAGTAAAACACATAAACGAAAATCTTGTAGTCAAAATCCTTATCGTATTTTAATTTAAACTTGAATTGCCGGAGGGCTTGGGCTTTCATTTAATAATGATAGTAAAATCATTCAATTTCTTCGAGGGAAAAATATTTCATATTGTTATAACTTACGGAATTTAAGACTTTGTATAGTTTATTATTACCTAGATAATGACAAAGAAAGTGTGGTTAACTTATTCTCGGCTTCGTTAGGTTTAACGATATTGTTTCTGGGCCTTTAAGATTAAAGCATAAATTCCCTAATTTAAAGGCAAGTAGGAACCTTTCGTCGTTTTTAATTACTTTATTTGCGTTCACGTCGATATTAAAGGCGAGAATTTTTATATCCTTTAAATATAGAAGAAAATAACTAGGGAATTAAATTATATAAAATATAATTGCTTTAATAACAGTTTAAATTTCTGTTGTCACTAATAACAGTAGTTATTCACCTAATTTAAAGCTATTTTTGTCCTTACTAAAATCGTAACGGTTAATTTTAGGCACTGTAGTGCTTTCGCTTCACAACGTTATATACTGCGATTAGCCTCCTATTAAGTACCTTTTTTCCCCTACATCGGATATAATACTTTGAAAGGTGTGATCCGCGGAAAAAACGTGAAAGTTCAAGATATATAAGGGGTGAGGTGTTTGGTAAGGGTAAATGTAGGGGTCTTTGCCATCTAAACAATATAAATAAGCGAGGTCGCCCAGTTATTAGACCGTATAAGGAATAGTATCTTCGTGTTACTTAATTTGCTTAGGGGTGTTAACGTCGTTATTTTGCTCGTTAACTTTGGAGTTTACGATTTCATCTCAGTAGTCCTATTGAGAAACAGTGATGTATTAGACGTAGTATACTGCTTTCCTATTGTGATAAGTGTAATTATCAGTCGCTTAACCTAAGGAGTAAAGTTTTATATTAAGACCTTTGATAAGATTTCGTGCGCAGGCAAATCTAAAAAGGCAAGGTTTTTTTATGGCTTAGCAGTTAAATTGCTAAGGATAACAAAGACCGAAAGTTTTGGGGGGCTTAACGATTTTACTTGATTTACTAATATAAAGTAGTGACCTCAATACCTCCAGCGGCGTTGGCAGCCATTACTTCATATGCCTTACCGCCGTTAAGGGAATATTTAACGCTATAACATAAGGTTTTTAAACTGCCGAACAGGTTAATAGATTCCTTATCGCCAGCACGTAAAAAGATTAAACTTAGCTAAAAAGGGTAAAGGGAAGGTCCCTTGAAACGTATGTATAAACATTATAATCCCTTAACTCCTTTTCTTTTTTACTAAATATTTTTAAAATTAAGGTTTTATAGTCATTTTTTTACCAAGTAAATTCGCAAAATATTATTGGAAACCCTAGAGGAGACATTCCATGAATGTAAATACCACGACTGGTAACCTTTTTTTTAACCTAGCTTTAACTGAGAATTAGATTATCTTTCACGTGTCTAGAGTTAAGCGGTTAAAAGACTGTAAAAAAAATCTTAAAAAAAGCGAGCGTTGCGATTGTAATCATTACCGAAATCCGTTTCGACAATATACTAGTTAACATAATTAGTTTGCTAAGCTTTAGTTAAAGTGTTATGAATATCCGTAATCCAAAGTATTGGTTATAGTGATTAACGAAGAATAATTCGCGGTTTTTAAGTGTTTTTTTCCTACGGAGTCGGTTTTATCCTATAATTCAAGACTTATAATAGCTATTTTGACGTTTTTGATTATATAGAACGTGTAAAACGCGTAAGACTAAGTACGTGATAATCGTTAGGCATAAGGACTTGGCGATTCTAAGGAGTGTAAACTTGACGATTTAACGTGTATTCGCGCATCGTAACATTTTTAACGATATTTAGCATTTTCTCTTGAAAAGGCGAACCTAACGATTGAAGTAACGTTGAAAGCGAAAAAGAATGAAGTAATGGTAAATGGTTAGTGTAAGTTATCAGGTTGAATGTCATTATAAGTAATAAAAGACGAAACTTATTTGTTATTTATTCGTGAGATTTATTCTTATTTATAACAGTAATACCTATAATAATATTTATTTAGCCGTTTACCAACTGAATAAACGTTAAAACCTGTCATAATTAATTTTAACGTCTTTAAAATGTATTAATGATTAGTTCTCATTGTTTTTAATAACGATACCATTACTACCTCCGAATAGGCATAAAAACCAATGTAACCTAAAAGTTGTTTTTACTTAAAACCGTAAAACCCGACTTAACAGTAAAGGCCCTTTATAAAAAGAATTCCCCTACCTTAGTAATTTCCAAAGTATAACTAGAAAGTAGCTTCTTCTTTTAAGTAACCAATTTATGCTTATCATAATAAATACAAATTAATATTCCAAAGTCTATAAAATTTTACAATGTTATCGATTATATTTGTTTTCAAAGTTACAATGGTATTACATTGGTTGAGTAGTAAATATATTATTATGAGTTTCGATATCGGTTAGTCGGTATACACTATCATTTATATAGCCAATTGCTTACCCCGTACTCCAGAGTGAAGTACAATGTACTAAACTAAACTTATACCTAATAAGGTAAGTTCGAACAAAGCAATACTCTTAAAATAGAGTTAATATTACTTACAGTAAAGTTGAACTACTAAACTACATATAATAATATTGAAACAAAGTCATTTAAAATATATTTTACTACTTTATGTTACAATTATTCATTTTAAAAGTTCAAAATCTAAATATTCGCTGCTATATAACTTTTAAGTATTCAATATACGATTGTATAGTTAAAAATTATATAATATTAATTTAACGAAATCGAAATAATCCGGGTTTAAAAACTCAAAAATAATAATTGTCGTTATAGGTAACCGGTAAGTCGATTACGAAGTCAATAGAAATATGGAATTAATAACCATTTCGAATTAGAAGGGGTTAAAGGAGGCTTTATCATAGTATACGATAAGGATAAGTACCATTATATTACGTATATATCGGATATAAACGTCAAGATCTACGATTGTTTTTTTTTTCAAAGTAATTCAAATGGAAGATTCAAAATTAAACGTTCGTACACAGATAACTTATATTACATAAGTCATGGATTTTTTATTAAATTAAAGTCGTGAATAGTTTTTGAGGTAATAACTATTAGCGCTAATAATAACATAATGTACCATTTTAATCGATATAAGAAATCGCGATTGATACCAAGTATTTCTTTTAACAGAAAATATTTCAAGTTTTTATTATCCGTTAAGAGGTAGTCTATATATATCTGGTGGCTAGTTAAACTGTAGTTTAATAATTTTGTGATGACGTCCAGCTGAAAAAAGAAAGTGTTATTGTGGAATTAATAAAATAGGTGGCTTTAATGCGTATTTGGTACGGGTCGATATTATAACCATCGAAGCTCCGATATTCCCGGACGTTGTGAAAGTCTACGGTGCGGATGTAAGCCGGACCCAAAATGAATCCATTACCGCCGACGTCCTGTTGATTTCCGGCTCCCCTTCGTGGTATATATCTTTGCATTGAAGTAAACAGTTTTCGTTTGAGTAAATGTATCCGAATAATTCTCTGTAATATACTTTTTTACAATATACAAATTGACCATTATTACATGTAATAAAGATATAAGAACAGGTTAAAAATATAGTACTTAACATGCTCTAACTTTAGGCTTATATCGTAATTTATAGCTTGATATATTTGGGCGAACAACTTAAGTCGTAACCAAGTAACATAAATAGTATTCAAGAAGCGAAAGGAATTCGGCTAATAGAGTTTAATGATTCGAAATGAAATATGGCGAAAAATACTTCAATCTTTTATAATCCGTTAAAATTGTAATCGTAGTTGGAATATTACGTTAATTCAGAAAACCACGTTTTTGAGTAAGAAATTACAGAGAAAAACTCCCCATCGTGAATATTATAATTTCGTTTCTCGTTTGTAAATCATGCAACGAAATAAGTTACCAGCTTTACAACGTTATCTTTATCTGTCTACAGTAAAAAATTGCGAAACCTAATTCCAATTAATCAGTTTAAACAATTATTAGGCAGTTTAAATTTTAATGTACTCAAAATATAGCCTAAAATACAATTTTTAATTTTTTAAATGTGTTTCTTTCGATAGATCTACATTCAACCAATTTCTTATCTTGTAATTCACACCAAGAAATTAATCAAGTCAAAAAATCGCTGATGAAGTTTCGATACAAGTTGACAAACCTTAGTAAACCTCGAACTTACTGTAAAATACGCCGGGTATTGGTAGGCCTTAGACGTTTCAACGTTGTTGATTCGATTGATCGATGTAGTAGTAGTATTGCGTAGTCAGATGATGGATGTATTGTTTTAGGTTTGGCAGACCGCTAGTCGGTTTGCGCAGTAATTTGTATGGTCAAGTGCATGGCCCGTGCCCTAGACTGAAGTGCAACGTACTGTACTCAACTTACACCCAATGCGGTAAGTCTGTACAAAGCAATACACTTATAGTACAGTCAACTTTACTGTAAGAAAAGTTGACCTACTGTACTGTATGTAGTACTATTCCAATACTGGCGGCTTTTTGGTTTGTAAACATACGCTAGTGTGGCTAATCAATATTTTTTGATCACCACTGAATTACTTCCTTATCAACTAGCTAAACCCCAGTTAATTCCAGTTGACTATCATACTGCATTGCACCCAAATGGATGCAAATTAACCCCTTTTGACCTTCATTACTCCGCTGCTCTGAGGTCCGAATTCATCAACTCCTACAAAAAGTTCTTTCGCCACGTTAATTGTTCCACTTAAACAGGTCATTATCCTTAATCCCCCCACAATCTTCCCATCTGCCAGCATATCCTTGTCCGCCGTCACGTAATCTGGGCTTTCCGGGTGGCCTATTTACGTATCCCTTGATACGTAAGGTGAGTTTATTACTATCCGCCAATCTTTCCAGGGATTTTTTTATCGTGACTTCGTTATCTAATTTACAGGATTATCTTTGCCATCGATCCATCGGAATTCCTTAATTTCCCTCCATTTGTAGGCTTTACGAAGTGTTATTACATCGATTATCAAGCGCTTTTCGCTAATGGTTCCGAATTTTAAGAGGTATTCAAAAAGGCTTTTTAAGTTTACATAAATTACTACCGGGATAGTAGAAATCTTGAATTGTTTCATAATAAAGTTCAGGGTTTTCCACAGCATTATACCTCCAGTAAAGTCTGTCATCATACCATAGATCTTTAAAGACAGTACGCTTCGTGTAATCCTCTTATACTTAACGAAGGTTTAGTGGATTAAGTTACCTATAATATTAAACTAGTCCTCCTAACTATTTTCGTTAACAAGGATTATCAGGAAGCCAATCTATAAAGATACGTCGGTGTTATTTGCAAAGGACACGTACATAAAAGTCATTTTGTTTGCCTTCAAAAAGCCAATTAAAACTATATTAATACCGCGGTCCAGGTTTGGCATCTACCACTCCAACCTCTTATTTAATTGATTAAAGTATTCATCTATTAGTATTTGTGTTTATTCCGTAAAAATAGGTCATATAAAGCTTCCAGTTGGCATAAAGTAGTAATATAAGTACCTCTTACACGTTATTCCAAGTACTGTTAAGCCCTAGCCTCGTTAATCTTATCGATTATGGTAAAAATAGCGCCCTAACTCTTTCAACGAAAGCTTATACCGATATTAACACCAAGTATACAGATTAACGATTCATTAAAATCAAATTGGTTATTTTCCGTTAACGATGTTACCAGCTTACAATTTCAAAACCAAAAGTCTTTGATCGCTTACTATTGCTATACTACAAAATTGGTTGTTCCGACGAAAAGGGTATCGTTAATTTGCATGTCCATTATGTCGATGTCCTTTTTTTACGTTTTTAACAAATACGGGTCATATATTGACGACTTTATAGTCAACTGTAACTTAAAATCAGACTTTTGGAATGAATAACAATAAATGCTTGCCTTAAATAATCCCTATAGTGATTTAATACGCTTCATTACCGTTTTTAATAAGTAAACGACACGGAGTTCCTGTAATAATTTGAACAGTATAATCTGCTGTAAATATGATATTAACTATATATATGTTTACGTAATATCACGGTTACTAAGTATAAATTTATCATTAATCATAGCTAGCAAATTTACCGCCAAAGTAACCAGTAAACCTTAGTAATTTTATAAATCGTTAGCGATTGCATAAGGATCTGGTTTTTACCTTTATCGTCGCATTCTTAAATAATAAGCCTTGACTTTTCATACGGCCTTCCTATGGTCCTATCCTTAAGCTCGTAAATAATTCTCGACTTGAAAATCGTAAAGTTTTGGTATTAGAAGTTAAAGTTAGCCTTCGACACAAATTATACCTCACCGCGAATTAATATTTCATTGATCTCGATCCTATCGCGATCTTTAAAAGGTTTTCCTAAAATCTTAATAATCCCTTATACCCTAAATTTCATTACTAAGTCTTTGTTATCCTTCTTTTTCCTGATTACATAAGCAATATTATAGATATAACTTAATATCGATTCCTCCTCTTTAACACTTCTTTTTTTTAAAAAGTCGTCCCCGTTGGCAGCGTTTCTTAACTTATAGATAACGGGCGGGAAAGTTTTGTATGAACTCGGTTGTTTAACTTAAGTGTCTTTATCGTTAATAGCTCTAATATAAGGCTAAACCTAAATATTCCGAAAAGATATAGTGCTGTAACAATTTTAATAATCACTTGAAAATTTATAATACTTAATATCTTATACGGCTCCTTTCATTTACTTGGCTCCCGCCGCACAAAATCTTTACTTTACAATAGTAAAGAAAACACGTCGATTATTATAAACCCGTTTCTGGTGTCAAAGGTATTATTAACTTAACGGCGTATCGATTCCTTTTGTAATTCTCTTAAAGCCTTGTTATAAGCCGTAATACATTTTGAAATATTTGCCGAAGGCGGAGATTCACTCGTCAAGAATAGGTACACTCCAAAGACCAGTGACGTTAGGACCAAGCCATTAAAACCTATAATATCGTTCTAGCCATTTACTACCATTTATAAACGTGTCTTTGAATTCGTAAAACTTTCAATTTGCAATGTAAGGATATTATATATTCGGAGAAATGACGCGTATGTACCTTTAACCTTCTCAATGCTCAAATTGGCTTTTAAAGGCACCTATTCATACTAAATACACATTATTTTGATATTTTCTTGAATCTCCGCCGCCGTAAAGTTAATACCAGTATCGTGGATGAAAGAGTTAGGTGGATTCAGGTACATATCAATCTATAACATACTTAACGTTTCCGACGTATCTTTTGTCGAAATAGACTTCAAAAACTTAGCTCCGTGAAAGAGGTTGCCAAGTCAACAACGTAAAGAACATGATTATTATACAAATGAAGTATATTAATAAAGATATTACAATTGAATCTTTCGTCATATTTTAGTATAAACTTAAATATCCGAGGGGCTTAAGTATACTTTAACAATAATAACACAGTCTATTAATAGATTTTAAAGTAGAGTTTTCCATATCGGTATACACTACAGACTTCAGGACTTTGTATAGCCTATCGATATCTAGATAGTTGAAGCACCAGTATAACTTACGTATCTCCAGCTCCGTTAAGTTGAACACCATAACTTCCGGACCTTAAAAATAAAACTGTAATTGCCCCCAATTAAAAGCGAGTAGAAAACCATAACCGTTTTTAATCAGTTCGTTAGCGTTAACGTCTATGTTAACTCGAAGTGTTTTTATATCCTTTGAACAAAGTAGGAATATAGTAAGAGATTTAAGGATATATAACGTAATTATTCTAATAATAATTTATACTATCTTTATCCTGAATAACGATAGTTGTTAGTCTGGGCAAAGCCAACTTTAACCTTATTAAAATCATGATAATCAATTTTAGTAGCTATATTGTTTTTACTTCGCAATGCTAGATATTGCGAATTGCCTTCTATTAATTACCTTGGTACTTTAGTATATAGCATAATACCTTAAAACGTATGGATCGCTTAACGATCGCGAAGGTTAAAGGTATATGAGAGGTTAGGGATATGGTTAAGGTTAAGATCAAGGTTTTTACTACCTAAGCTGTATAAAAAGGCATGGTGGGCTAGTTATTGAGTTATTGTGTCAGAAATAATCTCTTAGTGTAACTTAATTTGATTAAGGGCATTAACTGCATCAGTTGTCTCGTTACCTTTAATATTTGCAACCTTGTTTATGTCATATTCTTTCGCAACAATAGGATACTAGACTAATACGTTGCTTTTCTATTATTACGTTCGACGGAAGGGTAACGAGTTAACAAGCAGCCGGCTTTATTACAAATCCAATATCTTTTACCATTTTAGCGACGATAATTCTTACGTTAAACAGGTCCGCCTAAATCATAGTAACGTTAGCATGGATTTCAACTTCTATTCAAGGTTAAGGTTAATAGTCTTAACCTTAGGCGTTATAAGCTTAAGTACTTGCGGTCGATGTAGTTAACCACCATAAGGTTTTCCTCTTTTACGTTAAGGAAGTTACTGGTCTAGGTGTATATACCGAGCTAGTTTGGTATACATACTATTACAATAGCAAGCGAAAAACGTAATTAGCTAAAAAATCCGTTACAAATGGCATTTATGCATTATGGGACGTATTCGAACTTACTAACGCCCGTAATAGCTATTCGTACCTGTTCGCAAAGTGTAACTTCGTTAGCATAGACCTTGCCAATTGCTTTTTAACACATTATCAACTTGTCTAATATTTAATTAAAAATATACATTAGTAATTTCTCCTTTTTTTCCTTGCTATCATTATAGTCTACCGTCCAGAAGCCTAATCTGTATGATATCACGCGAGGTTAAAGTTGTCTCGAAGTGGCCCTTCATGCTATCATAAATCTCGTGAATCGTGGTGGCGTTCATCAGGAAGTTTAGTTAGTAATCATTGGCATAACTTGTAAGGATCTTAGGAAACAGCAAGTACTAACCAGAAAGTAGTATTTCTATTTACTTATAAATATTTAAGAAAGGTATTATATTAGTAACGAAAAAGTTATAAGGCTTTTCGTTATACTTCTTTATGTTAACCTAAATCTTAGTGAAATCCGTTATTAGCTTATAGTTGATGTTAAATATTTTGACAGTACTTGGAGGAAAGTCGCGATAATTATTCTAAACATGGTTGATAATTCCTAGCGGTTTAAGTTTTGGAGGTTTCGAGGCACGCTTATAAGGGTAATTGCTAGTCGCCTAGCCCGATAGATACAATCCTGTGGTAGGGCTTGGGGTCGGTTCTCGCGCGTAAGTATATCTGAAAGAAAAGAAGTTTTAAGAGTTTGAGCGGTGTATTCGGCAAGGGCTATAAGTACTTAAAGGTTTTGAAAAACCTAACGATTTGGCTTAATTAACTGGTGTAAAGCGCTAACATCAATAGCTTTAGCCGCGTTAGCAGTTGTTACTTTACGCGCTTTGCCACCGTTAAGGGCGTACTCCGCGTTATTACGTAGTGGTACTAAACTGCCGTATAGGTTAACAGATTCCTCATCTCTAACGCGTAAAAAAGCCTAACTTAGCTAAGGGTAGGTTATAGGTCCTATAGAATATGTGTGTGGGCGTCGGGATCCCTTAACGCTTTTACCTTTTCCTTGATGTTTTGGAACATTAGAGCTTTAAGGGTGTTCTTAAAGCTAAGCTAGATCGATGAGTTCCTTCATCAACTTTGTGGTATCCTTTGATGGTATGTAAATTCCTTACCGTTTAAATTCGGCTTTAACCCTTCACTTAACCCCTTTTTGAACTGAGTTTTACATATCATTAGTTTAGTCGCCGAAGAGGTTACGGAAATTCCTTAAAACGTGGTTAGAGTTCTTAGTATTGCTGTAATCGATGATGTAGTAGCCGATAAAGTTGGTAAAGTGTTTTTCCGTCAATTCTTCGTTAATATCCAACGCTTAGAGGTTTTCGTCGTAAAACATAGTAAAAACAGTTCCCAAGGCGTCAATTTCTTTTTAAATCGCTGGGGTAGGTGCTATCTTAAGGTTTAGGGCGATGTAAGACTTAGTGGGGAGTATAGAGTAATGGATTTGGTAATCTTGGGCGTAGGGACTTGGTGTTTTGGTGTGGAGTCGCGTGACGTAGCTTTCTTGGCGAAACCTATCGATTCTTGGTATTTTCGCTTAAGGCAACAAACTTAACGATTGAAGTGACATGAAAAGTGAAAAATATTAAAGTATAGGCAAAGGTTTGGTATAAAGGGTAAGGTCAAAAGTCGTTATTAGTGGTAGAGGATATAGGTAAAGGGCGAAGGTTATTTATTATTTTGATATGGGGATTCAGTCGTTTTTCTTACAGTAGTAATAATCGAAGTAGTAATGACCTATCCGTTTACCAACTTGCCGTACTCTGTGACTTTCAGTGGTTAATCTCACTTCTTTTTTTTAAAAAGGATTAATAAATATTTCTTGGTATTTTCGATAAAGATACCGTTACTAACTTCCAGATTTCCGTTATAAGACTAACATAACCCAAGGGTATTCTTTGTTTTCCTGCCGTTATAAGACTAATACAATACTAATAAAGGCCTTGCGCAAGAATCTTTCCTTTACCCTAACTGCCATAACCGTAAAGCGTAATCGGAAAGTAGCCTTTTCTTTTACTTATCTTATCGGTGTTTGCCCTAGAAGGCAAGAACTAATAAGTATTGGTAAGCCTTAGACGTTACAACGTTATTTATTCGATTAGTTGAAGTAATAGTAGTATTATATTGTCAGATTCTGGATGTATTATTCTAGTTTTGGCGGACTGTTAGCTGGTCTGCACTGTAATTTGTATGGCAAAGTGCTTGGCCCGTGCCATAGAATAAAGTGCAGTGTACTGCACTCGACTTACACCCAATGCGGTAAGACCGCACAAAGCAATACACTTGCAATACAGTCAACTTTACTATAAGTAAAGTTGACCTACTGCACTGCATGTAATACTATTTCAACGTGGGGACTTTTATTCATAAATAACCTGGAACTTCTCGGAGTCGGCCTGGATACCGACGCTAACCGTTACAATAACCCAGGGTATCGTATCTTTTTGAATATAGAGTCGCACTTTTTGAAATTGAAACTTAATCCGGTATCGCGAAGGCGCCTTCAACTATGCGAACTTGTACTATATAATCATATTTGAAACTAAAAAAGGGTTATAAATAGTTTCAGGTAAGCCGTAAAAAAACTAGCCAAATATTAGCAATTAAATAATTTATATACCAATGAAAAATTACGGGTTTTTCTGTTAGTCTCAGGAGAATCATTCATCTCTTCAAAATAATATGTTTGTAAAAAGCCGTTAGTTTCTTTTATCCGCCTATAACTCCGCTAGAGTAAAATTGCATTTCAATATCTCATTTCACCAATTATCTCGATATTATAGGCATACGCAGTCTTTTCGTAATAAAATCGAGGAAAACTATCTTATTAGATGATTTCTTTTAGATCTGTTGTTTAATATAAAACCGTTATTCTCCTCTATTCTTATTAATTATTTATATTTTCTTCGTAGCTAATAAGTAATTTATGTGACTTTAACCCTTATTTATTTACTTGGTAACTTAAATCAAAGTTTGTCGAGTTAATTTTGTGATATCAAGTATGAAGGTTGTTAAATTTATCGATTTCATGTAAATGTAATGATCAATCTTTGCCCTATGTAAAGGTCAGACTTTTACCTATTTCTCATCGAGTAGGTCGCGAAAGATTGTTAATTCAGGTAAAGGTCGTAATCAATTCTTCGTCTTTTAGACGCTTATCGGCGTTGTCGACTGTAAAATACGGGTTATTTTATGAAAGCATATAGTAAAAGCTCATTATGCCTAATTCCCCATATATTATACCATCCGCTAAAATCGGGTTGTTAAATCAAGAAAAAAATATTGAATAATACCTCGAATTCTTTCCAACATCAGACATATTGATACTATATTAATAATATATTCTTTTTGATTATAAATTATTAAACTATTATCGCCAAAATTCCATCGCTTTGGTTCATGGTGTATGTATAGTATTGCAACATTTATAGTCCGCGTTACTCTGACATCAATATATGTTAATATCAAGTTTGACTATTTATTCATATTTTTGTGAAATATAGCTATTTGGGTAATTCGCGTATTGTGTCAAAACACTAATATTATACTGAGATTTCGATAATAAAACAACGGAATTTATTGTACATTGAACTATTATATTACAGTCTTGTTTATGATATAATAATAGTTATAGTAAAAATTTATACTATGATTTCAAAAGTAAGTCCTATTGAAAATATAATCATAAGAAATGAATTTTAGTTTATATATATTTGAATCAAAATATTTTTTCCATTAAACTTTGCAATTACGACATTAATTATTCGTAACTCATCAACGCAACGATATTTAAATGTTAGGCTTTTTCCGTCGCTATTCATAGGAAATTTTTCATTACCTTTGCTATTTAGCCCGTATATAACTGCGTCTGAGGAAAATCCGGGCGAAGTTTACAAATAGGATAATAATGGTGCATCTAACTATAACTTGATTAACGTCTTGTAACTTATTTCGACCGGCAAGATTTGGCAGTTATTTACATTAAACGGCGTTATTGTTCCAATTCCTATATTAAAAAAGTATTTTGAGAAAACGATGCGCGATTACTGCGGCCCTTAACAAATTTACCTAAAAGGTAAGAATTTCTATTATGATTATATTTAAATTCAGCCTTCATATATTCATGGGTTTGAATGCCTATGTATTAGATTATTATTTCATGTATAAGTACTTAACTCGGTTACGAGTTCTAAGTATTTCTTAAAAGTCGTGACTCAGTCGACATAGCAAAGGTTTACCGTAATAAATTTTTTTCTAATAATTAGGAAAACGGGAAAATTCAAGTAACTACACTTAACGTCTGAAAGCTAATTTGAATCGCTTGTTGAAGTTAGTAATATTTTTTATTTAATAACAAACGGTATTTATAAGTTTTCAAAGTTCATAACTCATTATTTCAATTTTACTGAAGCCCTATCCGCACGATAAAAGTCGTTAAAAGGTACCATAACATAGTAGAAGAACTTATTTGTATCGTTTATTTAATAGTATCTGGTAACCTCGTTATATACTGTGATAGCTTGCTATACTGACGGCGCATAATAACTCTATATGTATCAAAACGTATGTAGACTTTCCATGGTTTAATTTTTCTGCCTTTTATTTAAATCCGATCACTAAATGCGTGCCTGCCTTCGTAAAGATGAATTTGTCGAATTACGGTTTACTATATCGTTTTAGGGTACCACCAAACGTTAGAGAACCATTTTGAATTACCATTCAGTTGACTTCGAGTTACTAAATCCTAATAATAACTTAGGCGAAGTCTGTCGTAAATTCGAAAGCGGAAGTCGAATCACTAGGTTATTATATTTGTTTTTGAATTTACCAGATATGACTTATAATATTCATTCATTGAAATTTTTCAGATTAAGTCAACTTCCGAAGAGCAAGACATGCTTATAGAAAAGTTGAAGAGTTTGGATTCGCCGATAACCTATTCTACTCCATAACTTTCAAAAACAATGTAAAATTATTAATATTTTTATCGGTTTGTCCATTATAAGTAGTATCCTTTCGAAAAGATCAAAAGAGACTTTAATTAGATATCATCGTCGAACCTACAATAGTAAGCATTATATGTGTTCAATGAAGTTTACAACTAAGATATAGCAAAAATATAAAAGTGATTATAGAGATACTTCATATATGACTTATGTATATAGTTTGTGCGCGTCTCGTTACGGGCTTTTACACATGATGCCTGCAGACCGCGCCCAGACCGCGCCTGAGCTGGGTACTATATATCCTGATACGTATATAGTGACGAAACCTATAAACTCAATGGTCAATAGCCTGAGCCTATAAAACTAACAGATAAAGAACCCTACCGTCGACATAAAGATTAAGACCCTGGATTTATACACCTGTTTATCATTTGATATCGTTATACGAAACAGGTTTTTGGAGAGATTATACCGGATACGGGGACGGCAAAATAATCCATAAGAGATCATTCTTCATTCTTCCCAATACCTAAATGGATAGCCCTTACATTTGTTGGTTCTACCATCACACATATACACAATTCGCTAACATAACACGGAAAATTTACACAATATTCCCCTTTATGACCTATATTGGATAGTTCCGACCGACTACGCGTGTTATCAGCGCACCAGTAAAAGTTTCCCAACTATTTCAAAGTATTAAAAGGCCTAAATAAAAGCGTTAGGTAACTCTCTTACCCCGGGAGGAAAAAAACATAACTACGTACTATACTTGGAATTTTAACTCCGAGTTTCTATATAGTGTCTTCGACGTATAAATTCGTTACCTCCAGGTTCGTAAACCTACAAATAAGGTTTATAAACCACTTATTAACGCTTTCATCATATGATTTAACGAACCTAAATTCATGAAGTACCGCTTATTAGCGCTACGTATCGCGACATTTGTTAGCTACCGCTTTATAAACGTACACCAAGCGATATGAACAAGCGATTTGAAAACAGAGTCTACAACCCCGCCTTATATTATTTGGGACGAATAGGTACAAATACCCCAGTGAAGTGCTCTTTGTTCGTCATTACCACTCTTCAGCGCGTCCGCAATTGCCTTATCATTACTAATGAGCCCGACGAAGAAAAAATACAAAGCCTTTCGCGTTGTTCATATAAGTTATGATAACTGGGCGCGAAAAAACGCTGGTTTCACTTACGTTACAAAAGAACTCAATATATGCTAAAGACGAGTAAGTCTTTACCCGCGACCTCCCACAATATTCATATACATAGCGCACCACCCTTTCAAAGACGACGAAAATCTAGTATTTATGAGTTTGTATAAAGGTGTTCCACAGTTTAAAATAAATCGTAAAAAGTTTTTTGCTTCGATATGTATTTTTTCAACGAATATAACCAAATCAAACGTTTAAAAAATCGGTTAATTCAACACCTAAGGGGTACGCGATCTGTGACGCCGATGTAAATCTTAAAAATGAACTTTTTTCTGAAAATATCTTAACGATTTTAATTGATTCATTTACACGGACCTGTGCTGCACTTCACTAATCTTCATATACATACGCGGTAAATAGGGTCCCCCCCGTTATTCACTCTCCCTTTTCAAAATTCCCGGTCGAAATCTCGAAAATAATAAAAGATGAAATCATACTTGAAACAGGAATTAAGTGAATCGACGTATGTATATTTATTTTCATATAAATAGCACTTTAATATTAGCTTTGTGACCAAAATTATATTTTTAATGAGTTCCATCTGGGACTTTCGTCCTTTCGGTAATAATTAACGGTTCAAAGGAATCTATAAATATTACTAGGTATAATTCTATGAAAAAGAAATTCAAAGTAATATATTAAATCACATTATATGAACACTATACTTTACCTTGTTTATAAGATATCGACTTGAGAACACGTCTTGAAACTTTATTTAACATTATCTTTGTATTAAAACTATTACTGTTGCTACCTGTTTAACTACGAAAGTTAACCGGCGATTGTAAAGCAAAAGGGCGGGAAATACATTCGTATTTTAAAGTACCCAATAAAAAGGATACAACCTTACAAATAGGCCCTTTATAATACGGAAGTAGCCGCGGAAATATTAGCTAAAGAGGAAACCATTGTCAAGCTGAATAAAACGAATGTACGTCGGGTCATAAGTGGCTAAAAATAAAGCACTTTCATACTAGAATATAGTAATACTTCGTTAAACAAATCGGCTCGACCCGTATTACCTATATACGACCCAGCCCCTAACGATTACGGAAACATATTAATTAATACGTTTATATATTATAAATAACATCTACCAAATATTACGTTTACTAGCACCCTAAAGGTACTTATAACCTCTTTTATACCTATGAAATCTGGCCTATAATCTGCTAATAAACTAGTAATAAATACTAAATTTAACAAATTCATTTTTAAAGCCTTCAACGTCATTAAAATAATGTTAAGGCTTTAAATGCATTTATAATAAAAAACCAACCGATTTTATTGAACGGGGGTAAAAAACGTAAAAAAACAGCCTCCTGATATTTAAATCAACTACTTTCATAACAAAAGCTAATTGTCTTTCCCCAATTCCAACGTCGCTTCCAACTTATAAGCTATAACGAAAGACTTCATCACTTTCTTGGATTTAATGAAAAACGACGTTACAAAATGCTAAATACGTTATTGATAATTACATTGAGGGTTGTAAAGCATTACCTAACATAGAATCAAGTACGAGTGTCTCAATTATCAAGGTAAATGTAGAAAAATTAGCAGCTGTATTCAAACCTTATTTTATAAATTACACTAATATAAACTTGAATATTATTGAAGTATTCAAACTTTCATATGATAATAACATAACGGATAAAACTTTATATAACGTCACTCGACGTACGATCTTTTCTCTTCGATACATAATTAGAGTAAAAAAGTTTTTTTCAAGAAGAATCGACGGGAGCTACTTTTAACGATACGACCCTGTGTTTATTCGTATATAGGAAAATACAGCGGCCCTTATTACTACTTCAAGGTATTCAAACCGCGGAAAAGACGATTCGTAACTACGGTTTAACTAATATAATAAAATGAATACATACTAGGCCCATTATTCAAGCAAAACATTAAATAATAATCAAACTTGTTTCGATGAAATCGAAAATATCGTCCATAAGGAATTTGAAATTATGGAGAACCGGATAAATCTTACCCTAAGAGATGCCAAAAAAAGCGGTCTTGAAACGACTAGGGTTTCGAGACATGTATATACTGAAATAAGAAGAAAAAGACAAAATAAATATATTGGTTAACTTACATTTTCGACTTTCATTCACTATTATTACTAGGGCTATAATAGTTGTACGTCTTATCATCAATAGAGGATCAAATTATAAGGTATTACTTACAACTTTGTCAATATGGGGATCTCGTACCACTACTATTTTACGTATTAGAGTTTGGAAAACTAGCTTCTCAAAATTCTAAAATATAATCGCTGTTAATAATACGGCCCTACCACCCGTCAAGGAAATAGAAGACACTACGTATATATAAGAAAAAACGAAATCTGTTTCCCGTCCATTTAATAATAATTTATATGTTGTTAGTAGTTTCGCTACGGTTTAAGTTAAAGTTTAAAAATGATAAATCTTTAAGCTTAATAGGCTTTGTTTTTATATAAGGCGAACGAATACGGCGCGGATACTTAATTCAATATTAATTAAATGACGAAATTTTCATATAAAACTATAGGAAGCTAAAGCATACTTTCAAAGACTACAATTAATTTCGTCGCGGAATGAACGAAGTTTGTGATGTCCTAAATTAAAATGAGTCTTTTTCATCGTTTAAATTTTTATATTGAAACCAAAGGCGGCCTTATACTAGGTACCCCATAATTTACCAGGGTTCTATAAAATGATATTATTAAAAGGCTTTCCCCCGACGATGATATCCTAAAAGAAGATTTAGACAGTTTGAAAAATACTGAATTCATTATCCTTTCAAGGTTTGATATCTTAAAGTCAGAAGTCAACTATGATACTATAAACATTTGTAATACCTCCGTAAATCAAGAAGACAATACGATACGTTTACTTGAAAAGTGGTAAAATATAATAATGAAGTCTTCACATACTTTTTATATTGAATATTTACATTTAGGCGATTTTTAATAACTGGAACAAAAATAGAAAGTATTTATAATATTTAAACTTGAGGACTCTATCCTTTTGAATTCATAGTCGCAAAGGCTTATCATATTAAATTCTGTTTATTTAAAAAGGTTCAAACGTATTGTCACCCAAAAGATATTATTATAAATTCTTAAGCGGTGATTTATTATCGATTAATACGGAAAAAAATATCAACACAATTTACATCCAGTTTAGGTACGCTCTTTACATTTAATAATCGATTCGTTTTCGCTGAAGGAAAAGTCGCTTTGATCTTATTGAGAAACGTATAAAGTTAATTAGACACCCAATTTTACAACCGTTTACTTGAAATGATGAGACTTTGAAGGTTTTACCGTAGTTTATTTACTATTATGTCGGATTTTCCTACGAATTAGTCAATACGAGTTTAATACTTAACGTTTACGGTTTTTTTTAAAATATCAAGTAAATGACCTGTGCAAGCTTTTTCTTCGACTTGATTTCAAATATAATTTCCATAGCGAACCTTCTCTGGTGATGTTTTGGGCTCATTTTGATCTATACAAACCGTGTTCTTAACTTAAATATATTTAACTTTTCATAACAAAATATAAAGGGTTTAAAACAGGCATAAACAAAATCCATCAGTAAATGGATGAAAATAGGCTCGTATTTGTGCTAGAGAAATTTGAATTATTATATATTATCAAACGTTACAAGCCTTTCAAACTTTTAAATCGAGAAATGTCACACGTATATATGGAATGAGTATCGATTTACCTATTACCAATCCATTCTCAAATATCAGGTATCAAGGTATAAAATAAATAGGGTGTTAATTTTATGAAGCCCTATTCAGAAAGAGCTACGTTAGAAAACACGTGGTAAAGGTTTTAAAAGTGACTGGGTATTATGAAGTATTCTTACAGATAAAATAAAAGCCTTTACTGTATTTATTACAAACCGGTATTTCAGATCTAACAGTAATTATAATTACCTATTACATTGAAAGATAATATTAGGGGTGTAGGAATTGAATTTTTGAAAATCTAACAACGAACCTTTTAGTAGCCATAACACGAGCCGTTGCTCCGTGATACAAAACCTTGTCCCAAGTCGTTGAATTAAGGGACTCTTGGATACGCTGTGGCAAGGTTTTTCTTAAGTAATAACGCCTTCGCTTCGCGTACTTCCTTAAAGTCCTCGACCGCCAACGTTTCTTTACCTTACAAATTATAAAAATGGGTAATAAACCTCGATTTATAAATCTGTCGCGTTTACCAAACGGGCTATAGGGTGACGTTTAAGCCACTTGGTTCATTACGAAAAGGCCGTGGCGATTCGCTAAGTTATAAACGGTACGAGGGAATTACTATACCTTCAGAGGCTCGAAAGTAACCCTCTTATAAGTTCAATATATCTGATAAGTAAGCTTCGGTTTAATTTACTCTCTAACGAAAAGGAATTATCTGGTATCCTACGCGATATGTTACAAATACCACGGTATTGAACCGGGTTTTTCGAATCATTGACGAACGGGTTTATAAAAGAAAAGGGTATTATAGCGTTTGGTACGTGGTAATTTAACTTGAATGACGATTATATTATGGTTGTCATGAGCCGTTTGGAATCATTACTAAATGAACAATAAGAAAAAGGGTCCAGACGCATCGTTTTTTAAAACGGCTATACGATTATCAAAGGATCTAAGAAACTTTATTGTACCTTGTATATTTTCGATGTCAATATCGTAAATACGTTTTGCGGTCTGCAAGTAATCGTTTACAATACGATAGATGAAATTGAAACCTACGTAGATAATACCTTCGTAATATAAAGTTCAAAGGATAATCCAAATATTTTATTATAATAGGCCTTTTAGAAATTTTATACGGTAATAGAATCTCGTATAACACGCGTAAAAGTACATGAGTTTTCAGGGCATATAGGGATCGACGGCCACGAAATCGCGAACAAATTGGCAAATATAGATACCAGGTTTTCCGTACTTTCAAACGAAAATAATACTCTCTTTACGAGTCAAGTAAAGTCCTACATAAAAGCAGGACTTAAGGCGGTAAAGTAAAAGTAATATAACTAGTCAATAGAGAATTTTCCACCGTAATATGGGAAATAACGCCTGACGTATTAAACTAAACACGACTCAAAGTACCTAAAGTCGAAATAACTTAATTTCGTCATATTGTTGTTTTAATTTCTACTACATTTTTATACAGATTTTTAACGCTATTACATGGGTATAGGGACTTTCTCTTATATCACTGACGATATTGATTATAAATTATATATAAACCTTGATAAAAATACAAAGGAAAACTATTAAACAGATTTATTACCACGAACAAACACGTTTCAAGGCCTTCCAATGTTTAAATTTACGTTGAAGTAAAATGAAAACTTTAACTTAAAGGTATTAACAAACGTATTTTATGTGGACAGAAATTTAGTATTTTACGTTATTCATACCGCTACGTTTTTTTACGGTGATACATTAATTAAGACTAATAAGACGCTACCCTGTAGTCTTTCCTTTAACCGTTTGAATAATTTTCGATTTGAAAATCGTAGCGTTTAGGTTTTGGATGTTAAAATCAGGTTTCGGAACGAACTATACCACTCCTCGAGTTAGTAGGCCATTAATCTCGACCTTGACGTTTTACTTTAAGGGTTTGCTTAAAATATTTAATAATGTTTTATATTCGGAGCTTTAATGCCAATTTTTCGTTATCCTGTTCCTTCCTACAGATTCCAGTAGTATTGAAGATACGGCTTAGTATATATTCCTCCTCTTCAATCTTCCTCTTTTTCGGGTGTAGTTCGCGTTAACGGAGTTTCATTAGCTTGTCTATAACTGGTTAAAGAGGTTCGTATTAGCTCGGTCGCTTGGTTTAAGGGTTTTTATCGTTAAAAACTTTGATGTAAAGCTTGAACTTAGTGGTTCAAAAAACATATAGGGCCTTTAGCAGTTTTAATAACCACTTCGGAGTTCGCGATACTTTATATTTTATAGGGGCCTTTCTACTAGCCTGGCGTCCGTTATATTAAGAATTTTCTTTGTACTGGCAAAGCATATACGTCGATTATTGTCGAGTCGTTTCTGGTATTTAAGGAATTATTAGCTTAGCATCGTACTGATTCCCTTTAGAGTTCCCTTAGAGCCTTTCCGTAGGCCGCAATACGTTTTTAAGTACTTGCCGATGGCAAAGATTTACTCGTTGGACATAGGAACGTTTCAAAAACTAGAAAAGTTGGTATTAAACGGTTAAGGTCTTTAATTTCGTTTAAGCCCTTTACCGCTATATATAGGCATGCTTCCAAATTCATAAAGCTTTTAATTTCTAATGCGAGAACATTATGTGTTTGATAAATAATAGCGTAAACCATTTTGATCCTTTCAATATTTTAATGAGACTTAATAGGTAAATATTTACGTTAAATACGTATTATATTAATATATTTTTAAAACTCCGTCGCCATAGATTTAGTCGTGTTGTTGTACATCACGATGTTTGATAAACCCTGATATTTATCAATCTATAATATTCTCAACGTTGCCTATGTATCTTTTATGGATAGGGATTTTGGTATGTTTGCCTTGTTAAAAGAGGTTACTGGATTAGCGATGTAAAAATAGGTTTGTCATTTAAGTAAAACACATCGAGATAATCTCAAAGTTAAATGTTTTATCTTCTATTAATACAAACTTCCATTTTAAGGGGTTTATATATAAGTTTCATGGTGACCATAAAGATTTTGAATGTTTTTGAGAACAAAGTATTTTACATGTTTATAATCCACGGATTTTAGGACTTTATATAGCCGGTAAATGGCTTGTAGTTGAAATGCTAGTATAGTTAACGTATTTTTCGGCGACGTTAAGTTTTACAATACTGTTTTCGGGTATTAAAAATGAAACTATCGGTTACACAACTTAAAGACGATGGAAAACCTTTAGCTATTTTTCATTATTTTATTTACGTTAACGTCAATGTGAATGCTTAAGGTCTTAATATTCTTTAAACAAAGTAAAAAAAGGGTAGTGGACTTGAGGATATGAAATGTAATTGCTTTTACTATAGTTCAACTTACCGATGTTTTTAATAACGATAGTTATTCGCTTAGTTTAAATCCAACTGTAGCCCTACCAATTTTGTAACGATAAATTTGAATAACTATAGTGCTTATACTTCGTATTGACACGTACTGCGAATAGCCCCTTGTTAAGTATCTTGCTGTCCTTATATTTAACATAATACCTTAAAACGTGTTTCCGCATAACGATCGCGAAGAGTAATCGTGTGTAAGGGGTTAAGGACTTGTGTAGGGTAATGTTCAAGGTTTTTACCACCCAAACGGTATAAAAAGATGTAGTCGGCTAGTTATAATGGCTTCGTGAGGAGTAGTATCTTTACGCCATTCGATTTGTTTAGGGCTATTGTCCCCGTTAATCTCCTCGTTGCCTTCGAAATCTGAGATTTAATTCAAGTAGTCCGATTTCGAATTGGCAGAGTATTCGATGTAATACATTGCCTTTTTGTTGTTTTTCTCGGTGAGAGCGAATCTGGTGAGCAAGTACCCCAACTTACTATAGATGAAATATTGTTAACCGCTATCATGACGATAATGCTTTAGATTAATATATGCTCCTGGATTTGAATATTATCAACATTAACATGATTACCACCTTCAATGTGTAGGTGATGGACTAAATCTTAGACATTAAGGGTACACGTAGCTATATTTACGGTCAAGGTAGTTAACTACCGTAAGATTTTCTTCATTAACCTTAAGGAAGTTACAAACTTGGGGTTACATGCTAAACGAGTTTAGTATACGCTCTATTATAGTGGAAAATAAGAAATGTAATTGGTGAAAAAACCTTCCTAGGTGATATTTTGGCGTTGTAATGCGCATTTGAACTTGTTAATACCTGTAACTGCTTCCTATACCTATTTTCTAAGTATGGATTCGCCAACGTAGGCTTTTCCCATTGTCTACTGGCCTAATATCAACTTTTCAAACATTTAATTATGAATATTTATTAGTGTTTCCTCCTTTTTTTCGCTTTGCTATTGTAATCCACCGCGTAGTAGCCCAGTTTATATAATATTAGATGAGGTGAATATCATATTAGAAGGAGCTTTTTATACTATTATAGATCTCGCGAATCGTAGTTTCTCGACTAAGGAAAGTTAAGTAATAATTTATGATATGCTCTGTGATGATTGCGGGGAATAGTAAGTAACAAGTTGATGGAGAAACCTCCATTTACTTACAGATATTTTGAAAGGGTATTATTTTGGTATCGGGGAGGTTTTAAAGCTTCACATTATACTTCTTTACGTTGTTTTCAATCTTAGCGAAGTCTGTAAGAAGTTTATAGTTAATGCTAATCATTTTGATAGGTTTAAGTGGTAGATCGCGATAGTTATCCCAGTCCCAGTAGGTGTTTCCTGGTAGTTTAGGTCTTAGAGACTTCGAGGCACGGTATTAAAGGAAATTTCCAGTCGTTTGGCTCAAGAGATACAGTCTTATAGTAGTATTTGTGGTGGGCTGTCGCGTGTAGGTAGAATTGCCATAAAAAAAATTTCAAAGGGCCTATTGATAAACTTATTGGGGGTCGATAGGTACTTAAGATGCTGAAAGGCCTGACGATCTTACTTAATTAACTGTTGTAAAGCACCGACGTCCATACCTCTGGCTCTGTTGGTGACCTTTGCTTTGTGCGCTTTTCCGCCGCTAAGGGCGTACTCCGTGTTGTTACATAGAAGTGCTAAGTTGCTGAGCAGGTTAATAGATTACTTATCGCCAATTCGTAAAAAGTCTTAACTTAGCTAAAGGTGAAGGAGTGGTCTCTTGGATCTCATATAAATATGATAAGGGTTTTTAATACCCTTTCCTGTAGCCTGTGGGTTTTAAGGGTATTTTTTAAGTTAGTTTTGTCAGAAAAAGGTTTACACCAGTTTAGTCAAGACGGTTTCTGACAATTAGACCCCATGGCGTTTAAGTTCATCTTTCAACTGTAACTTAATGGTTTTTTCAAATCATTTTCCATATGTCAATAATTCAATTAACAAAGACGTAAGAAATTTTCGAAAAACGCGGTTGCCGCGGTCAAGTTTTTCGCCGCCGTCTAATTTAACGATATAGTAGCTAACGAAACTTTCAAGGTGCCCTTTGGTCAAGTTTTAGTTAATGTCTTCCCCCTTAAATTTAAAATTATAGTGTTTGTTAAAAGCAGTTTTAGGTGTTTCCATTTTTTTTTATCAACAGAGTAAGTGATAGCTTTAAAGTAAGCGATGGCCGTAGTCAACTTTTGGTTCTGGCCTGTATAAGACTTGGTGGGTGTATAGGGCGAAGAACTTGATATTTTGGTGTGTAGTTGCGTAGAAATTCAGCCACTTGACGTTAAATCGCGCGACGTGGCCTTTTGAGCGTGATTCAACGATTCTTGATGTTTTGGCTTGAGACAGTGATTTTAACGATTAAATTAGCGTAAGAAAAGTCAAAAGAGTAAGGTTGAGGCCAAGGTTTGGCACAAAGCATAAAGACGAAGGTTGTTTAATGCAATTATTTCGCCGCCGGGCCTAGTCTTTTTTTCTTTTTAGTTGTATTAGTACCCATGGTTGTACTGACCTGACCTTTATCAATTTGGCGAAGTTTGAGACTTTTTACAGTCAATCTCAACGTTTTTCTTTTAGAAGGATCCGTAATGATTTTCTGGTGTTTTTAATATCCATATCGTTGTTTACTGCCAGATTTCCGTTTTAGATTGACGCAACCCAAAAAGTCTTTTTTGTTTTCCTGCTATTGTGGATTCACGAAGTATTCATAAAGGCCTTTCGCAAAATTCTTTTCTTTATCTTAGCTGTCGTAGCTGTAGAGCGTAACCAGAAAGTAGATTTTTCTTTTACTTAGCTAATCTATGATTAACCCAATAAGTACTGATCAGTGTTGGTAGGGCCTTAGATAGTTGAAACGATGTCGATTCGAATTGTGGTCGAAGTAATAGTAGTATTGTATTGTTCAAGTGGTGGATGTATTTTTTTTAGGTTTGGCAGACCGCTAGCTAGTCTGCGTTGTAATTTGTATGACTTATTGCTTGGCGCGTGCCCTACTGTGAAGTGCAGTGTACGGCACTCGACTTATATCCAATACGATAAGTCCACACTAACAATATATTCAACTTGCAGTATAATCAGCTTTACTGTAAATAGTGTTGAAGTACTATAATGGATATAGTATTATTCTAATAATATTATTAATATTAGGAACGTAATGTTAATTAGAGACATATTATCGCTTCCATTTTAAAGTAAAAATTTCACGAGGCGAAAGCCTAGAAAATAGGATAGGCCGTATAAGATCTTAAGTATTACCAACCTAAACGCAATGGTTGAAATTACTAACGTCCCTTTTACTTTTCGAGCTAAATCGAATAAGTTGTATTAAAAACTCTTTAAACCCGATGAGAATCCTACTAAAGATAACATCCGAACCAAATGGATTAACTCATGAAATCCTTCGGTAACTATTATTGATAAGGTAATAAACCACTGATGGCGTAACATACTACCTATGAAGATGATATATATTAAATAAAATGATATCGGCGAGGATTATAAGTCAAGAGATGTACATATTACGTCTTGGGTGTCAACAAATATAAAATCTAACAGAGAACTTGTTTTCAAGTTTCGTATTAAAAGTAATGCAAAAAAATCGGGTAAACAATTGAAAAATAACGACCAGTTGGAGAATGAAAGAATTTTTATACAAGAGATTGTTCAATTTATGATGTTAAAATTATTTAAAGGCCAAAACAGTACTATATTCAAGTTTAGAATAGTTTTGAAGTTAAGAGTAAAACCGCGGATTGGCTGTACACAATTATACGATTAATAGCTGAATGATATAATAATAAATGTAAAAACTGGAATTTTACTTAACAGTTTACAATTCCGAAAATCAGCCAGCATTTAATTGTTGTAATTAATAGCAGTTTAAACTTGATAGACGGGAAATAACGTAAACAAATACATAATTTGATACCGATGCGTAATAGATTATGTGACTAAAACATCCGATTAAATCAAGATATAAGTTTACGATCAGCACGACAACATTCTTTATCGACTCTTTGAAAATATTAGCTGCATCCAATGTTCATTGGTTTTTCATTTACCAGACGTATATTGAAAACAGTTTGGTAATGAAAACTTGAACGTTTAATAATTAATTGTCAATTCCAAAAGGTATAAACTATGGTATCGTTGGTACATAAAGTAACGATGATATTTTTCCATGCTGAATTTGTGTTCATAACATTGGGAAAACGTGGTTTCAAAACGTCAGGCCTTCAAAATTATAAGCTAATCCAAATTTCCATTAAAATGTTAAATTAAATTTCAATAGATTAATAGTTCGTATTAATAACGTTAAGGCTAAAAGTGGTAATTATATAATCCTGACGATTATTGCTCAAATAGACGAGTAAAAAAAATAGAGATATCTACAGTAAAGTGCCCATGTGATCTATATTATCAGGGTATGCCCATCGAAGGTATTATATGACATTTTGAATACGGTAAGAATAACAGGTCTATAGGATAAGGAATTTGATAAGCTATATAACAGAACTTAATAGTTAATATATCCCTTCAAGAGTGGCATTAATAGAATTTCGTTAGATTTCATAAAAACAAAGTTAATGGTCTTTAGAAATGGCTATTTGCTATTATAACTAATATTTATTGGGAAATCGACTTTTGGAAAATGTTCGTTAATCAGAAAAAGCTTTGAAGAAAATTCATAATGTTCTCACATAATATACATTAGATATTCATTAAATACAAACGTGAAATACGAATCGTGTTGGAACTAAAAGTTTACAACATAATAACAGTCTTTTACATCAGCATGGTAACTGATGACATACTTAATATTATTACTAAACATGTGGAATTGCCTTCGATACTTGTAGGGATAAGTATTAATTTCCGAAGCTTCTACGAATGCCGATGTTAGTTTGGGATAAATATTAATTAACGTTCAATAATAAAAGTAATAAATTCGCAGAAGTATCAGAAGACTGGAAAATCAATGAATTGCATTGAATTAAGGGAAGAGATAACCCCACTAATATTATTACCAAAGCCTCGCCTAATAACGCTGTGAAAAACTATGTGGATAGCAATACACTGAATATATGAATCAAAAGCTATGTGTACCACCCGTCACGTAACGTAAAGAAACAGGGTTATCTTGGTTAACTTAAAAATTTCCAAAAACATAATATTAAAGGAAAATATAACGATATCAATACCAGTAAGTAAAACTACTGGCCCAAGGTACGTAACTGGTGGAATACGTATTGCGTATAGGGCTGTGATAAAAGACCTATATACTATAATTGAGAAATTGAGATTTCGGAAAGGTAAATTAAAAGTGCTACGAAGAGCCATATTCATTATTAGTTCTAATTAAATTGATCGGAATTAGCTGGCGGTTGAGTTGTTTTTAACTTGTGGATTATTCCATTATATTAGAAGCTGCTATCAATTGGTGTCAAACTACGCTGGCGTACATCCTTAAGAATAAAAGGCCCCCAGTGTTTGAAAAGTAGTCAAATGTAGCACACTCTTGTCGGCTTTGAGTAAAGTTAAGTTAATTTTACGTATTGAAAATTGACTTAATTTGTAGGGATTGGAATATACTCACTATAAGTGTAGTGTAGTAGGTGCTCACTTCAAATTGAGAATAGGCTAAAGCGTTTGCCTTTACAAGTTATTGTGCAGACCGGCTAGCTGTCTGCCCAACATAGAACCTACCCATATCAATCAACCAAGATTAATACAGCACCTGTTACTTCGATCACAGTAATTCGAATTGAATACATTACAACGACAAAATCGTACCAACAGTAAAGATATTTACTGCGACGGTATAATATTACAGATTCTTATACATTGAAAAGTAGTTAAAATAAATAAAATGGGAAAGAAATTTTATTTTAAACGGAAAGCTTTTGAACAGCTGAGATGAAGCCACCGGATGGAATTAAAGTTATCTTAATTCCTTTTTTCGATTATATACAAATGTTACGATTTTACTTCCTGAAAGTTAATACGATTTTCGGCTGAAGTAAGGAAAATTCCTATAATAAACTCGGCACTAAGGGTGCTCGACCGCTACATTGAATCCAATAGACAAATACGAATATGATAACCATCCGCGCCAAACCGCAAATATTACCCAAAGTCTTCAAGACGGAGAGGTTTCAAATGAATAACACGTGTAATCCGCCGTTTGGAAGCGGCTCGAAGGGTACTTACGCTAATTACAATATCGCCTCACAAAATATTATAAACTGTCATGTAGGTGGTATTGTTTCTACTACCTAAAGCACTCCTAATGATAATTTTAGCACCACCGCAATAAGTTTAATGGTGTTAAAGTTACATATCGATCGGTTAGAAGCGAGCGACTTACTTATTATAATTAGCCTATATATCGAAATATCTAACGTATTACCCAACGTATCGTTAATAGTTTTGTTCAAATAGCGAATTCAGTGGCAGATTTCCTGGATATATCGCCAACTTACGCGAGAAAAGTCTCTTTGGCGTTTAAAAAAACGTGAAATCTCTCGCGAACCCCTTATTTTATATTTATAACTCGAATTATATCAGATCTGGTTGCGTTAAAGTTGTAGTAACGAATGTATAATATAACCGTAACAATAGTAAGATCGATAATACCACTGTCACTACCGCGGGTAGAAAACCCCTATATAACTGGTTATACGAAGTCTTTGAATTACTGAACAATAAATTAAAAATAATATTTCTTTGATACTGGTGAACTTTCGGTTGTTATGTAACTTGCGAAAAATCGTAACTTTCTATATTGGAAATCGTAAGTTAACGCCAAAAAACTTAACTAGCGAATCGAGTAGTTTGCATTTACATTATTAACGTTCATTAAGTGGAGCACCGGTATTCTTAATTGAAGTTAAAACAAGTTCGAGTCGTTATAGCCGGAAAGGCTAACGAGGTTCCTGGTTGATAACAGCGTAATAACTAGATTATTCGTAAAGAACGTGGTAAAAACCCCTCAAAAGGGGTATCGTTTTAAAACTGCAGGCTTACCGGCAATTTTGAAGTGCTGGATTATATTTTTTAACTTATTTCATACTTTGGTATTTTTTATTCTAAGTACAGAGTAGTTTGTCAGGTAAGTTAGTCTTGTTACACAAACTCTACATATAGGTAGCTATTAAATAAACGGTATTAAACTCTTAAAACACATTGAAACTGTGTTCTAGCACGTATGTTAAGAAGTTGCTCCAAAGCCTAGGTATCTAAATTTGAAACACAAAAGGAAATTAAAACAACCCTAAGTTATAACCGTTGATAAAAAATCAAAATACTGTTAGAAAAAAACTCGAGGTTATATATAAAGGGAGTAAAGCATGAACTGTTGTTGATAATAATCATATTATAGTTATAAACCTTAATAAAAAAGATGAAAACCCCTTATTAGGCAGAGTTTATGAATCTTTTACAAATGGTAGATTCTGGTTACGTAAATTGTAAGGGCTTATTTCCGCAAAGCTTCCGAAGAGCTCTCAAGTGTTGTAAAAAAGGGAAAACTACCAGGGCTGATTCCCTGGTGAACATTAGCCAGATACTAACCTGTAACATATTCCACGTAACGGAAATAATAATAGTAACGTACTTATCTATAATAGCTAAGGAAATGTTATTATAGTTGCCTAAAACGCCTTTTAAACTGTTTTTAAACGATACTTTACCTAGGTTGAACAGTCGAAACTCTCCCGTCGCAAAAACTTTGAGCTATATTTATGATACGCCACAAGTGACTATCCTATCTATATCTATCTTATAAACCTGGTAGAATGCCAAAAAACTTTTCTGTAAGAACTGTGATGTAAATTGAGCTTATTTCGACCAAGAATTTAATGAACCTTTAAAAACAAAACTTTTATGAACAATTGCATATATAAGTTTATAAAATTAAGATTCGACTCAATAGCTTTTTCCCAAATTTTAAAAAACTCCCAGTTTATAACAAACTTACTTTACAAGCCTATTTGTTTTATTGTAGCGTTAGAGAATTTGAATCATCAATATTATAACGTTGTAAATGAGCAGATTATAGACCACTTACAATTCTAGAACATTTTTTTTCCTTCAAAAGAACTTGGAAAAAATGAAACATCATATACTCAGCTCTGTCCTATAACTTATTAATAGAAAAATAGTAAACTATTGAATTCAACAAATAGAAAGTACCGAATATAAGTTTATATCATGACTTATTAATAATACGAAGTTATGTTCAATGAACCTCAGATAATATAGTAATATATAACTTATTCTATTTTGAAACTTATTCTATTTTAAAAAGAATGAGTAACCATTGTATTTAGAAACTAAAATTCACTTTGATATTAAGAACGCCTAACAGGGTCAGCGTCGCTACATTTTACTCTATTTTATGAAAGACCCGCAAGTATCGAATTATTATTACACGGCGCGTTATCTTCTTACTCAATGATTTTGATATAATATTTGTCCTAGAATTGTTCGTTTTTGTTAACGATGAACTCTCCAACACCGTTAATAGTTCCTTCCTTTATTTGATTAGATCCTGTGATATAAAGAACCATTTATTTTTTCAAAGTCAATTACAAAAAAAATCTTCAAAACTATAAAAAAAGTTCGCCTTGAGAGGCTCTAAAAGACCAGATATACGGTATGTCGCTAATAGTTTCATTTATATTACGAAAAATGTTGAGTAATCTACTCGAATAAGTTAATATTCGAACAACTAACTTTTTATGAGGTATATCTGTACTTTTCGTCATGAAATCTGAAAATAGCTTTTGTTTCTATATAGACTACCGTCGATGAAACGTTATTATAGAGGAAAATATCAAATTGTTCCTACATATTAATAACCGTGTACAAATATCTCCTAAAGGAAGTGGTTTCCAAATTGGATATTAAAACAGATTTTTATGTTATGGTCCAATCTACGATGGTAAGCCAAGTAGGTGCCAAATGAGATTTACTATTGAGGTGCAGAGGAAGACTAGAAGAAGCTACCGTGGCCCAACATGCAGGGCTCTTGGATAAGGCCAATGACCAGCCCGTTACGGGCCCTCACACATGCCATGCACGGACCGTGCCCTGTTCGTGCCCGGGCTGGGCCTAGGCCATACGTTACCTATCCCGTTACGTATATAGTCACGAAACATATAAGTTTAATGACCAACAACTTCAGTTTATAACATACCACTTTTTCTAACCGACGTTATAAGGATTACGACACCTTTTTAAAAAAATACCGAACGCAGGCCTTATCCGCCTAATATACGAGTCGAATGAAAGCTGGTAATATTAAGTTTTATATATCGTATAACGTTTCGGTCTACTTACCTTATATCCTCGGTGTCGTATAATGTAACCATTAATACGCTATATGAGGTATCTTTTTTACTGCCGGCGTTATATAACGTATTTGTTAATGCGTAGTATAAGGTATGTTTTTCATCATCGACGTTGTATAACCTACCTGATAACGCATCATATAATATATCGTTCTTATCGCTGACGTCTTATAACACGTTAAATAAATTTAGGATTTTCCCTTCCATATCGTGTAATGCGCCCCGTATAACTTGTAACCTTTACCGAATCCGGTCCTTTAAACCTTATAAATATAAAAGCTTTTATATAATCTTTTATACTTTATTTTTTTGTTTTTTATATTATCGACCCCCATTTTCATTATCAACCTTCATTTTAACCCCTTGAACTTTCCTTTATATATATTAATTCATCTTTTACGTTAATATATTGTAGTCTTTTATTTTAATGTATTATTATAATTAACGAATATAATGGTTTTAAGTTAAGTATCTCTATTATCGGCGCTTTGAAAAGAGATAATAAACCTACTCATAAGGTATATTACCTTATTATATACTAGCACCCTATAACCAATGACTTACTACCGCCCCTTTACGTTATAAGCAATCTATTGTCTTTGAAAAAAATAAAGATAAAAATAAACCTTTTTCTTTATAGGTTAAAATCGTTTATATATTTTGTATTATTGGAATTTTAAATTTTAACGTTACTTTATTGTATATTCGAGTTCCTAAGATGTAAGGGTATCGTATATATCGAAATATTTATAATATGGTAAGCTTATAAATGATCTTTATAAAAGAATAATCGTGAATTAATTCCTTTAAGTAATTTATTTGGAAAATAAGTTTATTTACAGCTGTACCCGGTTTCCATATGATTAATATTCATTATGTAGTACGGTAACAAATAATGGATATATTTTTACTTACTTTGTAAACGTTAAAAATTTATTTAGGATTATCTATCTGTTTCTTTCCCCGCGTTCTTTAAGTTAATTACTTAGTTTACCCGGCTCCGAAATGTCGTTCGAGCGTAAAAGGTTCCTATTATACCAACCGTATAACATGTTACCCTTTTAGTTATATATATATGTCGACCTTTCCTTTCAGATTCTTTTTTACCCCGACCCCCTTTGTTGCTTTTTACTATATCGCTTATTTATAAAGATAAGACGCCTTCGGACGACCGGTTTCTAATAGGTAACGGTTTTATCCCAACCTCTTCGCATTACTATCGTATACCATTTTGTAATTTTGTCTTAAATAGTTGAAATAATATAAGTACCTTAATTACATCTTTTCTAACTAATATAAATCATAATTTATAAAATATTTTCAACGAGGTTTAAAGCTTAACTATATAATCCCTGATTTTACTCGTATTTAATTTATTCAGTTTAAACAAAAAAAACTAGTTAATCAGATCTACCATAAATAGCCTTAGGATTGTATCCGGACCGATCACGTTAGCCGGGCGCAAATTAACGTATTAAATTACTTAATTACCAGTTTAAAGGGTTATTTCCTCTACCACGCCTCTCGCTTTATTTTTCGTTAGCCGTTATTGTAAACCTTAATCAACGCTCGATACATCTCTCTTTATGCTTTTTTTTAGTCTCTCCAAACGTATGTTCCTTCTCGTAGTATCCGCTATTGGCCTCATTTAACGCTCGCTCCTTCTCGCGTTATCCGCGCTCCTTAAAATTGCCTTATATTTGTTCCGCCTTTTACTAGCCCCTCTTTAGGACGCCCACTTATTCCCACCACACCTTTTATTGTCCCCTTCCATTTAAATCACTTAACGCTTGGAGATAATCGTAAAAAAAGCCTCAACATTAATAACGCCAATACTTATAAAACCCGAATAAAAACAAAAACAATAAGTAAATAAGTTTTTGTTGGAATACAGTAAAAACCGTTTTACAGGAGAAAATACGTTCGCAATAATCGGAAAATATTTACCTAACCCTATTAATAATACTATAACCTCGTTCGATAATTAATTTTCGTTTTTCTTTATAAATAAACTGTTATTTCATGAGTGCAAGTTATTTTCTATGCGTTTATAGTTTAGTATAGGTTCAACATTCTCATTAAAAAACCGAGTTTTCGTAAACCCGAATATTTTTTTATTTAGTTTTTAATTTATTTAAAGTTTTCATATGTTAATAATATTTTCATGATTGGTATTTTGAATAATTATAACCTTTTTATTTAACTTATACGAAATGACACCTATCTTCTCCTGTTTTTACCGTAATGATATTTTGTACTTTGAATTCCTCGTACTTGCTCTCTCTTATATCGTTAGTTACTAAAATTAATCCCGGGGGAATATAGGAGGAAAACTTTAAAAAGGATCGCAAACCGTTTAATAAATTAAATTTATATAAAATACCAAATATTTACAATGTATATTGGACATAATATTTAACGGGTACGCAATATTAATTACCCGGTATTATTCTGAAAATTAATCGAGCTTTTCAATCAAACGGTTAGTTTTATTAATATATAAGCTTGGTTAAAATTAACCTCCCGCCGTGTATTACATCGTCCAACGTCATTTACGATTTGCCGCCGTTTATATTCACCATTCAATATAAGTCATCTTCATCTAAGTTCATTTCATTTTTTTTTTGCGAAAATAAATCATGAACGTGACAATTCGTTCCGCTGGATTAGTTAATGACATTATATTCCCATTTACCCTTAAGATAAGCAATATTGCGTATCCATTTATTTGAAAAATCGTTTTCAACCTCGTAACCGTCGACTTTCGGTTATTTAAAATAAATTAATAAACGAATAAATATAAACCTAATCTTATTACGAAAAACCGATAACTATACGTCAGTACTTTTAAACCTTCTAGTTTACCCGTTGAATCTCATTATTTCTTTATAATTAATCCGTTAGAAAAAAACCTTATTTAACTGTTATTAAAATAACAAAATATTATGTAAAATACGCCTATTCAATCAAAATCGTAATTACTAATGATAAAAGTTAAAAACTTATAAAATTTGAACTATATATTCTGAAAACACTATGTATACGAATTGGTAATTATAGATCATATAACTTTCAGCCGGATAAACTTAACGAGGCTATGACTAATAGGTAGTAAATTAATTATAAAGTCGACCGAAATATACAACTAATATCGGTCGGAAGTAGGACAAGGGTAAAAAGAGATTTACCGTATGGTATATCGAGGTCTCGTCCCAGTAAACTATATTTATATTCGATATAAACGTCTAATATTTGCGATTATTCTTTTTTAGTGGTGATTTCATTGAAACACACGATTCAATATTTTTTACCTGTATAACCAATAATAAGCGCGTCGTGTGTTTTCTTTTAAAAAATATCTTTCTTGTTTATAATTTCCAATTAAGTAATGATGAACGATGAAGGTAATATAATAAATTTTAGATGTTCATCACACAATTTGTAATTTATATCAATTATTCTATTTTGATTATAAAAGCCTACCTGTTTCGGAAACCGTTTAAAGGTAAATATTTTATAACGGGTTTTTCGTTACTTTTTAATCATATAATTCCGTTAACGTACCCTGGCTGAAAAAAGTGAATTTCTCGACGTTAACGATACCAACGGGTCTCATGCGAGTTGGGCCCGTGGCGGTATCGTTTATATCAATATACTAAAATCCCCTAAGGTTATTCCTTATAACAACCTGTAAGCAGGCCGGGCCCAAAAAGATATGGCTTACGGCGGCCTTTTCAAAACCTTCGATACAATTTTACAATATATATCGTCGTAATATAATAACTAGGCCTCCGTTTCGGTAAGCTCATTTATATAACCCGCCGTATTAGGTATTTCTTTAACGTATAAATATATTGATATTATGTTTAATATAACACTCAAAATAGGCGAAAAATCCAGCGTGAGGCGTTTTTAAACCTCCGGTTTATTTTGTAACTTATGGGTCACCGTATTCATACGGGCATCCTTAGTTATAGGTGTATACCCAAAGTGATATTAAAAACGAGAAAGGACTTCGCCTTATCTAACTTAACGTTCCTAAATTAATCCTAACAAAATTAAATACTTCAATGCTTTATAATCCGTCAAAATCCTAAATGTTTTAAGTATATTACGTAAATTGGAAAACTACGACTTTGAACAGAATACTATCGTGAAAAGTTCCATATCGTAAATCGTATAGTTAGGTTTCATATTTTTTAATCGAAAGAAATGATAAGATATTCGATTTAAAATATTATCGTCGTTCCGTTATAAAAAGTAATCTTTTAATCCCACCTTAAAACAATTATGTTTTACCATTATTAGTCGACCTAAATACTAATATTCTAAAATCTACGTCGTAATAAAGGTATCCTTTAAGGTTGAAAGATATAGTTCTCCTATTCCGTTTAAGTTTAATAAATACCTTATTTTTTAGACGAACGAGTTAATCTACCAACCTTAAAAAGTACTAATAAAATCACGTTAAAAGTTAGTAAATTAAAAAAAACCGTCAAACCTTTCGGATCGTACGTAATAAGTCCCATTCGCGTATTATTCGGACTTTCTTGGAGTTGACCCGAATACCTATTTTAACCTTTATAATAAAACCCAGGTATTTTATCTTCTTAACAAAGTAAATATATTCTCAAAAATTTAAATTTTGCTTCGAATTTTGAAAACGTCCCAAAACTATACGCAATTTCGTTATATAGTTTTATTCAATAACTCAGAAAAAATCAAAAGATCGTTTGAATACTCCATATCGAATTAATTTAAAATATCCGTCATTATATGATTAATACATCGTGAGAAAATCTCTGGCGTTCTCGCTAGCTCAAAGGGGATAACTAGTTTTTTAAGTAATCGATTCGTATACGAAACGCCATCAATACATTTTATCAAGTAATATTCGAATATAGCTAAAGGCCGTACGAATATTTACTTTTGTAAATTCTATCGACTTCGATAATATACTTAAAATCTTTCTAATTGAATGTAAAGAAAAACTGTTTTATTTTGTAATTTAATTGAATAACGATGTCGCCGTTAATCAAATTCTTACCCGAGCAAAAACATTATTTATTAACTTCGTAACTTATCATTAATGTTTATAAGGTTACTTTTATAATATCAAGTATAACAGCCTTTGATATTGTTTTAATAAATATTCATTTTTGACTAATTTAATATAGATATAATAATCAAATTTCTCTTAATGTAAACGTAAAGTTATACCTTTATCTTGATCGAAAAATCGGGACATATTCACAGTTTCGATTGAAAACGTAACTAATCTTTTTTTCCCTTAACAGTAGTCGTCGCCGTCGGTTGTAAAATACACGTTATTTCGTAGAAGCCTAAAATATAAGCTAACCTAAACGCATCCATTATACGTTATACCTTTCGATATGAATGTTAAGCTAATTCAAGAAGAACTAAATTTACCAGGCCTTATATATCTTTAATCCAAAGGCGTATTAAGATTACGTTCGTAACCAATCCTGCTTGACTTTATATTACTAAACGGTTATTGTTCCCGTTTAAAGTTACTTATGAATATCGTAGTGAACGTATTTTAGAAATTATATCTCGTGTTATTCCGGAAACAATATATGTTAATATCCTACTTGAATATTTATCAATATTTACCCCAAATTTTACTACTTAGACAATACACACTTTTTGCCGTAACCTTGAATTCGTACCAAGATTTCGCGAATCGAATAGCCGAATTTACTTTATTTTTAACCTTTATATTAAAAAATCATTAACGATCTAATAATACTTATAGTTAAAATTGATTAAAATATTTAGAAAGCAGGTATTGTTTTAAAGTATAAAATAAAAAGTAGTTTTTGTTTCTACGTATTTTAATTAAACCAATTTTTTTCATTCAATTTTATAATTATAACTTTAAGGTTATACAGCCCCTAAACGTTACTATATATCAAGGTAGTGTTTCTCCCATCGCCGTTAATATAAAACTTTTATTTACCTTGACGACTTAGTTTGTATACATTTACATAAAAGGTGATATCAAGCGGAAATCGTAACCATGTTAATAATATTCCGATAAGCTACAACGTGCATAACGCTTCTTAGCAAGTTTAGCTTAATATTCCTTTATTATTTCATACGTTACACTATGTTTTTAATCCTAAACAGGTATAAAACAGGGTTGTTAAGATAACTAATCGTGGTATCAAAATAATTAGCCGCGATTACTACAGCTTTTTAATGAAAACGTTTAAAAGGCGTAAAATCCCGTTACAATTGTATTACTATTCGGACGTTAGACTTAAACGAATTCCATTAACTAACGACTCAAACGTTGTTTTCAGTTTAGGGACTTTAATTCATCAGCAAATTCGCCATATTTCTCCTGGGCTACGATATAGTATATACGGCTACGATCTATTATAATAAACTTATCGCGGGTACGAAACGATACGCGGGAGTATAAACAGTTGCATTTTACAGCCGAATGATAACTTAAGTTGCTTATTTTAGTTAAAACTATCTCGAGTATAATAACGAATAGTACTTATAAGTTTTTATTACTTTTAACCAAATTTTCGAATTCAACTAATACCTTTTCCCGGTAATGTAAGTTATCGAAAGCGGTGTTAATACTGTCGATAAACCTTCCTATATTATATATACCTTCGAATTTTCCGCCTTTATAATACGTCGTATCCGTTTATTTCACAATTATCGTATAAATCCTTATACAGAAAAGGACGTATATCGACCCTTTTTAATCTTTATTTTATCCGCTTACAATATAAATTAAATCGTTTAGTGATTCGACTTTTGCGTAAGATCCAATCCGGTAAATGACGGTTAGAAATATCATTTTCAGTGACCGTAACCCGGTAGTAACCTAACGCGATTTGCGACTAATTAAACTTCTAGTTATTCAATTTTCGCGATGATTTTAACGAAGTCAAACGTAAGGTCAATGGTTAAAATAGATTCATCCGATTTTTACCGTTATTTATTAGCCGATGCGATATAACCTATAGTATTTTTAGGAACGAAAAATAAGGGCCTAAATCGTCTCTAAAAGGGCTGAAAGTATTTTTCATCAAGGTAAAAGACTTAGTATTGATTAACGGACAATGCTTTCTAATATCTCTATAGTATAATGTCAAATTATTAAGGTTGGATATCGACTCATTTATCGTAAGTAATATTACATTGAAGAATAAAAAAATAAAACTTTAATAAAATATTATAGTTTGACCTATAATGATAAATTCAATTTGTATTGAATTGAATTTACTATTAAGGTGAAAAGGAAAATTAACCAAAGTACTGTAGTCTAACGTGTAAGGCCCTTAATTAGGTCTAATGTTAGGCCTGTTACGTGCCCTTATACGTGCCGCGCACGGATCGTACCCTATCCACACCCGGGCCGAGTCCAGGCCGGATGCTGCCCATTCCGGTACGTGCACAGTCACGTAAAATAGAGGCTTAATGGCCAACGGCTTGAGTCCATGACGTTTTACAAGCTTCATATCAAGGAGGGAAACAAGAGAAAAACAGCACTTCACATACGATTGAAAATTTTCAAATAGCGCATAACCCCCATTGATCATTATGATATACCGGCGATCTTTAAAAGATATATTATCAGTTCGTTAAACAACTAATTCATTTTTCATCTCTTTCCCTAAACGATATTTTGCTATATTTCAATGGCATTCTTAAACATTATAAAGGCAAAATTACATAGGTATTACATATTTCAATATAAATTTAAAGTTTATAAAACCAAATACCTAGTAACTATTATTGAAAAAAGTGTGAGCTTCCTTTTGAATCTGAAAAATAAGCACATATTTTTTTAGTCATTGGCGGGTTTCACGTTTATGGGTCAATAGTTTTTTAAGTTAACATGCTTTTATCGGAATTTATTGCCTACTTTTTATAATTATTAGGACTTTAATGTAACTAATCGCAAAAATATACTTTTTTGTTAGGGGACCAAGGAAAAAGCCGGTTTCGAAGGCCTTAAACTTAGTTTTTCTTTTCAAAATGATATTCGACTCATAGGATTCAGATCGCGATACTTTTTGAAAACTCGACTATTTTCATCAGACTTTTTATAGCGATTTACTTCACGTAATAACTGCAGCGAATTACTCCCAAAAAAGTATCACTCTTCTCGTTTATTGTTTGCGAAATATAAAGACACAATTCTCGATATTTCTTTCTTTGATAATATAAGTTATATAAAAATATAACTTATTTCCAACAAGTTTTTAGGGTTAAAGTTTTCAATTGAATGATAATTTCGTATAAAAAGACATTATTATACCCTATGACACAATAAACTCAATTTTTAGCGTTAACTGTTTCCTTTCCAGAGAAACGCTAAATTATGTGTTATAGAACAGAAAATGATGTGCATTTTATATATCTATCGTAAACTACATATTAAACTGGTAAATATTCAATGTGAAGTTATGATACTTAATCATTTTATTTACACAAAAGGTATTAAAAATCATTTTATCCTCGTTACGACATTTACGAATCCGAATAATCGTGAGGCTGAAATACAAGTATTTACTTGAACTTATATAAGACGCATATAATATATTTGTTTGACAGGTTCAATGTTGAACCCAATGTAATGTTCAAACAAGAGGTTGTCGCCGATAATTCCGTACTGTAAATTTAAGAAGTTGATTGTTTTTCATCGGATTTTGCAGAACGATCCCCTTGTATTTTTGGCAAAAATAATCACGTCTAATGACTTTTATTCTCTTATGGTGGATGTTTAAGTGACTTCATATACGAAGCATATCATTATCTAGAATTCGATAAAATGGTAAAATATGATTCGAAACCAGTTGAAAATTATATGTAGAAGTACCAAAGTTAAAATTATAGTATAGCAGCATTATTCATTTCCCTTCATGAATGGATTATTATATTATGGTGGTTCATTAGGTATATATCGGCCTTATGACATTATCGCATGTCATGTATAAATTTCTTGAAGATATTGAAGATTAGTGTTATTTTTTCAAACGCGATAAAATGATTTTTCTTAATCTTGTTCAATCTGACAAAGAGCAATATTTTGTATCAGAATATGTACTAATAGTCCATTTGCAAAAAAAATGACGAAAAGATAATTGAAAGCTCATTGGGGGTATTTTTTCTATATGAACGCCTGAGAAACAAATCGATATAATTGTAACTAATTATATTGTAATAGTAGCGCCTATTTACTTTACTGAAAATACCTTACATATCAGCGGTTATAACATTTCTAATGTTATTACAACCGTAACTTACAGAATATGAATTTTTTTGTATTACCTGAAAATACAATATAGATAGCAAAGATATGGGTTTCGTTGTTATATCATTACATGTTTATGGCTAATTAATGTTTCCTTTCTCGTATTAATTCGAGTCGAAATATAAAATTTATTTTTTCCTTTCAAAGGAATCTATAAAGAGGATTCGTCCACCATGTCACTATAAATACATTATATTTTAGGTAAGCAAATGTGTAATTCCATTTCTCAAATAAGTGAGTAATACTCTTTTGCGATAAAACGTCGCAGAATTCCCAAATAATTTGTAAGTATACGTTGTGTCATCAATTGAATGAAGCCTCAACAATACCTATTCACGTAGGTTGCACGCTAATATTAACGATTTTTGTTTCTACATCCACATAAAATCACTTCTGAATTAATTTACTATTTTATTACTGAGAGTGGACGTTAGATTGGATTCTTGCGGTTGCCTATATGCTGGAACTTATAATTTCATATAGATATTGTGTATTTTTCAATATACACCTTTAAGTACATATTTACCATTAACATTAAGTAAAAGCCGAAAATTATATCAAGCTCAATACACATCAAATATATAAATTACTTCACTTATAAGTCAAATTTATATTACTTAGTGTAGGTAAGATCTCTGTCTATTCACGTAAACGTAAAGAGTAGAAGATTAATCATAATTATTGGTCGTGTATATTGAAGTAGATAGTAAGATAGATGAATCGAAAGTAGAAGAAGTATCCGGCGAGTGCACACCTGAGGTAGGGGTTTATTAGTTCCCACCTCGAGCAGGGTACTCTACCATGCACTTTTCTTTTCTCCCTTATACGAAGTGGCATAAAGGGTGTATCTTACAGCTTGACACGTTATAATGTACTCTGTAGGAGTGCACCTTGTAACGTCTAAAGTGGTTCCTGAATATGCTAAATATACTGATATATAATAATATCTACACTAAGACTCGACTTATTTTGTAGATATCATTATATATCACTATAGTCAGTTTACGTAGGGACCGCATTGTAGGTCACATAGAAGTGCATTACGCTGCAAGGTATACTCCTGCAGAGTTTATGATAACGTCTCACGCAGCAGATTGAACATTTACAGAGTATATCATGCGTGGAGTGGCTTAGAAGATATATTTTCAGAGTGCTATGCTTTAGGGGAAAGATTATAAGCTTTTAGCTATGCCTTGAACCTTCCGAATGCTTTATCTAAAATATTTCATTATCACTTCTACAATAACAATATTTTCAATTACTTTTCTATTATGTTAACGTATTAGATACCCTATTAACATTGATTAGTAGTCGACTCAGTCACCTACAAACAGCTCAGGTAAAAAAAGATAGCCATAAGTTAATTACTCATAGCGGGATTTTTTAGCGATCCTAAATCTTTGTGTTTTAAAATTAGGATCGACAAGAATTATACAGAAGTATGGAATTACGCGAAAGCACCTTTGAAACCTGAAGCATAGTAAGACTATCAAATCCAGAGTGACTTGTCAAAGAATAACTTTAATACTTTATTATCATCTTAATTAGTTCCTGAAAAACCCGTTAAATTATCCGTAAACATGCATTAACACTTTAAACGCATCCGTATACTAGTTGGAAAGCGTTATATTGCGTAAAAATTACGTAAGCTATAACTACAAACTTTCGGAACCCTTCATTAAGACTTATTCGATTTGAACATAATATTCAAAACGCTTTTAAACTTCGAGATCGGCGAAGAAGAAACATCCAGACCATTTACATACTTTCGAAATGGCTGAAACTAAGCTTTTAAATCGCTTATACGCTTTAAAAGCAACTGAAAGAAAGGATTCAAACTGCTTGCATACTTTGGGAACGGGTAATACAAAGCATCAAAACCGCTTACGGACTACGAGTGTAGCTATAACACAGACTTTTGGATGCCCATTCAACTTCAAATACCCTAAAGGCAAAAGCTTAACCGATCTTGATGTTCTTTACTGTTTCAATTTACCGTTAGCTCCACTTTTTCGTTAGTTAGATTTGCGTTTTGCAACAACTGCATGCCTTTTGTATTTCACGGCAAAATATACAGTAAATATAACTAAAGTCAACGGGTAAATAAACTCTCTATTTGGGAATAAAACCTTACGAAAAAACGTTTTGAAGTTGATTTACTTAAAATTATAAGATAACGAAATATGAAGACTAGGGGTAAACCTTATTTCTTTTCGAGAAAATACGAAGGTTATATACATTATTTATCAATATTGAGATCGAAGTAGTCGGGGCGTTTCTTTTTCGAGTTATGATTTATTTGACGATCTTGAGAATTATTTTCAAGAATGAATGTTAGAAATATAACGTATGGTAGATTCTTGAAGTTTGAGAGTATTACAAATACAGTTACAAGATAGAGGAGTTAATATACCTAATGGTACGTATAGTCGTACTATAGAAGCACTATTTGTTTCTGGTTAACTTTAAGAAATTCCGTTTTGGAAAAAAAATAAGCAATAGTCCGCTAAGACGACTTGAAATATAAAAAAATCGAAAAAGTCTTCGTATATTAATTAGAACAGGTTATAAGAGCTGACCAGCATTCAAATTCCCAAAGACAGGGAAGACGTAGTTAAATAGTCCAAACCGCATCATTCATCAAAGAAGGGTTTGAAAAAACAATTCAGGCCGCATCTTTAAAAAGTAGAAGAGAAGTAATGTTATTCTGGAACTTAACTTTAGGAAGCAGAGAAGGAAGGTCCCTTTTAAGGGAAAAAGGAAAAGAAGTATACGGAATACTTTGATAAACTTTAAGAGACGGAAAGCTTGGATAAATAGTTTGAGTCGTACTTTTAAGAATGAGAAGAGCAACACGCGTATTCCAACATTCACTTTTGGGGGAGGAAGGGCCAGAAACATGATTAGACGCATGGTTTGAAAGGATTAAAGATCTGGATATCACGTCTAGGCCTTAAATTTAGGAGTTAAATGGGTTGGAAACATTATTGGAAGCGCGGCTTCAAAAGAAAAAAGGGCCAGATATTATATCCATAAACTAACTTGAGGAGAACGATAGGCCGGCAAATTTGTTATTTTTGCGGCTTTAAAAGAAGAATAGGCTGAATATTGAACGAGAGGCTAGAAACATTGTTGGACATAAAGCTTAAAAAGAAGAAAGGGCCGTATATTATGCTAAGTCGTTCACTTTTAGAAGAGGCTTAACTAGGAATAGCATTTCGCGCATGATTACAGTTAAAAAATAAAAAGTCACCTTTAAAGGAAGTAGGAAAAGTGGAATACGGAATACGTCACTTAACGTTGAGACACTAAAGGCCTAAATCAACAGTCAGTGCCGCATATTTAGGAAGATGAAGGTCATCTTAAGGTGAAAAGGGAGCCGGATAAGCTTTTGGAGCCGTGGAATTAAGAGAAGGAAGGAACAGATACATAATTTAAGCAGAGCCTTTACAAAGAGGAGAGTCACAATGCTTAATTTGTGATGTATCTTAAAGCTAAAGAAAGCTTGGGATCGGAATTCACGACGCACCTTCAAGAAAACAAATTCAAGAGAAGAAAGACCTAGATATGGGATCTGGGCACCTGCCTTGAAAAAGGGAGAAATATACGTGTATTTCGAAACGTACTTTCATGAGAAGGAAGGATTGGATACGCTTTTTAAGCCGCAGACAAGAGAGGAGGAAAGATTCCTTTGAGGAAGGAGGAGCCAGATAATCTTTTTAAGTCATAACACTAAGAAAGAGAAGAGCTGCAAACATTGTTAAAGGCGCGTTTTTGGAAGGAAGAGGAACCCGATACTTTATCTCAGCCGTGTAATTAAATGGTGGAAGGCACGAAGACAATATTGGCAGCTCGATCTTACGACAAGGACAAACTAGGTATGCAATTCCCCACACAAAGTTAGGAGGAAGAGGGGCCGTAACGATGTTTCGACGCGTAACTTTATGAAAACAAATATCCAGATGCTTTATATACGACTGAACGTTAACAAAGGGAAGAGCCTCTTTAGTAATTCAGCCCTTAACTCTAAGGAAAGAAAAGGCCCTAATGGCGCTTCAGAATGAGACCTGAGAATAAAACATGTAACATTAACATTATTAGCCTTAGACTTTATAAATAAACAGACGTTTTATATACAGAGTTAGGAATGCTATTATGGTACACTAACAAAAAAAAACTTAGGAGCGCTCCCATAAACGCAAGACTCTTCAAATGTAGTGTGAAAAGCGCGTTTATAAAACAGCGCAAATGGAAAAAATAATAAAGATTTTTTTCCTAGGCTGATAATAAACAATACAGTCATTATCAACTAAAGAACGAATTAAACTACTTAACGACTAATTTGAGGTTCCAGCAAATTGTATTATCACTACTGAATGATAGATATGGACCGTATTCAAAAAGATTGCTTGCATAGATATTATTATATATCACTATATTTAGTACACATACAGAGTACCTTGTAGTTCATATGGCTGTGTATCACGTTGCAAGGTGTACTTATTCAGAGTGTATGATAACGTGTCACGCTGTAAGTTGCACTCTTACAGAGTGCATTATGCGTGGCGCGGTCTAGAAGGGACGTTTGCAGAGTGCCACACCCTAGGTAAAAGCATATAAGATTTTACCTATGGCGTGCAAAATCCGAATACTTCTTCCACAACATTCAATCTTTCCTACTACAATATCAATTATTCTGATTACTTTTCTGCTACGTTAAGGTATTGGAGACCTTCCCTAGATATTTTTCATTAAAAAAAAAATACTTATCAACATATAAATTGGATTTTCTATTGATCCTAAAATTATATCCAGTTTTCCATACAACTCATTTCTTGCCCGCAGTAATGAGTAATCCATTATATTATAAAAAAATGATCTTATTGTCAAAGGATTGAGTCCGGAGCTATTGTATAAGGTGGCCGGATTCTGACTATAAACATCGATAAAAAAAAGAATAGAAACCTCTGTTAGGCACCTGTTATAGATCTATGAAAAATGGTTTAACCCGGTTACGTAACGTATCAAATCATGTTTCCTTAAAGCTTCCGAACGGTTTTAAAGCGGGGTAAAAATATAACAATTACCAGAGCTAAAATGCAGGTAAATATTAACTAGCCACTTGCTTATAATGTGACCCCTTGGCTCCTCTTCTACCTACTACGCAAATAAAATTATAAGATATCTAAATAGAGTATTTAAAAATGTTCGAAAGTTTTAGAAATTAAAAACTATATTTTTTTTGGCTGTATTAGAGTATACGCCAGAAATCGAACACAAAACCCCAGTTACGATAAGCAGGTGTTCTAACTACTGAACCAAGAAATCGATAAAAACGAGAGAAGTAAAGGTGATGCTTAAAAGTAAATAATACTTTTTAAAAACCCCTATACCCCACCCCTCCTTCCTTCCTCCCCTTTTTTTGCATGGTGATATAAAAGGTGATAAAATTTGTTAGCGAGCGAAAGGGGGATGGTAGGTACTAAAAAACTGTTTTGAAAGGACTTGAAATAGAGTATTATCGTGTGGAAGGTGTCAGTTTATGAAGCGATTGGATACCACGAAAAATATGCCGTCGGCGCCAGCTACTAATAAATAGTCTCGTAAGCCTGCCTTTCAAAAATAGAAACTTTCTTTCATATAGCTTTCACTAAATATTAAAGTAGAACCTAGTTTCATTTTCGTATAATATTAGATTTTGTTAAAGAAATAGCCCTTTTATCGGTTATCTTTCATTATTGCTATCGTTGATTCATTTTAAAATAAACTCTTCTTTAACTGGAAAAGTAAAGAAGGCCATTCTAGACATGACTATATCTACGTAAAAGCTGCTTGGCTTTTGCTAATAAACATGTAGTGTTTGGCCTCAAGGAATATAAATATATATTTGAGAAATCGCGTGAATAAATATGTTTTGAATACATATACCATATGACGTATATTTTGTAGAAGTTTTTCTAGGAAATGAATGGTAAGTTATAACTGTATAATCGAGAGGAAGTTGTTAATAAGAGGTTCAATATTGGTTTTCAATATCGTGTCTTCGTAAACTACGTCACAATCTGTAGTTCCAGTTATGCATATTGATATCAAAACAGAAATCTTAATATATATAAGTATATAAACGAATTATTTAAATCCTTCTTAGCGTTCGACATTTAAATCCGGGATAAATTAACTATTTCATTAACTGCTTTCTAAATTTTGTCTGGCGACCTCAAAGCGTTTAGACGTAGGTTGTCACCGCAAAAAAAAGTTATAAAGGTTTATCATATTACGTAAATAAAGGTCGATATTTATGGTTGAGTTGGTTTTATACCCGTTATACCTCTTCGTTTCGGCGGCTAATAGACTGTATAGCTTTTAAATAAAACGCTTGGTTTTTAAATAAGTTAAGGTATTAAAAAGAACGTAATGATTTCGTTTAATGAATGGGTGGGAAGCGTAACACGAGTTAATTGAATAATTTGTTAAAGGACTTGAACCCATGAAAAAGGTATATTCCATATGAATGTCACATTAAGTAAATGGATTAGAACATGTAAAACGTTATGTAGGAATATCGAGGTCTGATATTTCAAGGATATATTGAAGTAATTCGTCGTAATGTTGATGAATCGTTAATATTACGTCATATTTATACTGTAAACCCGTCTAGTAGGGGTTTTCACGCCTTTTGGAACGTAATTTCTAATTGGTTCAACTAGTTTACAAAACGAGTGTAAAAACTCGTTATTGTTTTTGAATATTTATAGCGTTATTCGAAAACTTCGAAAAAAGTCGGTATTAAGGAGTTTGAAAGCAGGGTTTAAATAGGAAATACGTAATCTATGACTTATTCAAATCCCATCGTTATCATATATTATTGCATTGGAAGCGATCAACTGAGTGTTTATTTCTTGTTGGTCAATACTTTTAACTTGATATTTTCGCGTTTTTTTACCGTTCTAGTTTATAATATCGGTGATAGACACTCCAAAGTCATAAATTCGTTGGTTTGAAAACGGGTTCAACACGGTTTCCATAAGTTAATTTATATAAATACGGGTTTTTTTACATTCCTTGATAACGAATTTGATTACACGAAACTTAATCAAACGGTTTCGCGATATGTATTGTAAACCTTTTTTTTCAAAAACTTATCCAGTTCATAGTTTTTTAGAAGAAGTTAGACGTTGTCATTCACTCGAAAACGTTCGGAAATGGAAAGCCGCGTGATAATAGCTTCAATCATATTCTGTTACATAACCGATATTAGTACGTAGTCAAAAACCAAAATATTACGGATACGTTCTACGAAATTTTCTGGGTTTATGTAATTTTATAATAAAAACAAATAAACGCCATTCTGTTTATATAAGGTCGATATATTGATTACATTTTATGAAAAATGGTTAATATAGTCACTATATCTTTATTATCGAATACTAATTAATGACCGGTAATGAACGAATTTCATCAAATTCAGTGCAAGTATAGAAAAAAATGTAAGTTTGTTAGGATCTATAAATTAACGCGTTCGGTAAAGATGTTGGTCTACTGGTAAAACAAGGTATTGAAATGTTACTTTACCCCTGTTGTCTAGTTGTGGATATTATTATATTTCACTATAGATAGTATATTTACGTAGCAGTTCATCACGCTGCAAGGTGTACTCCTGTAGCGTGCAAAATAACGTGTCACGCTGCAGATTGCACTCTCAGAGTACATCATGCGTGGTACGGTCTAGAAGGGGCGTTCCACAGTGGTACGCTCGAGGTGAGAGCTTATAAGCTCTCATCTAGGGCGTGCAACCTCTGGATGCTTCTAAGATTGGTATAGTTGTTGTAAAATATGGATGCGATATCATCAAGAAGAAGCATCCAGAGGTTGCACGCCCTAGATGAGAGCTTATAAGCTCTCATCCAGAGCGTACCACTCTGGAATGCCCCTTCTAGACCGTACCACGTATGATGCACTCTGAAAGTGAAATCTGCAGCGTGACACGTTATCGTACAAGCTTCAGGAGTGCAACTTAAAGCGTGATGCACTGCCACAAAAATATACTATCCATAGTGACATATAATAATACCCACATAGGTAATCTTGTGTTCACTCTTTGTGCGACCCGTATTCGTAATCCAGTAATGACAGTGGTATATAGCATCGGTCAAGACAACACTTCTTTCTTTCCTTTCCATCGCAAATTAAAAGTTGTAGCGACCTAGGTCACATGACCTCCCCATTGGCGTTGCAAAATAAAGAGGTGGTAGTAGCCCTCCCGTCGAATACGTAATCCAAAGTGCTCGGCGTAAGTAGGAACGCTTTCAATATGTTTTTCAAAACGCCTGGATCATCTTATTTTAGTTGGAGCCATAATTGCACAGGTAATTATGTTGGAGTATTTGATATTTCTTTCGGAGATCGGTTAATGTTGTCTTTTAGCTGTTTCCATTACTAAAAGAAATATAATTTTTTGACTATTTACACTATTCCAAAGCGGTTGTTTTCGGATAGGTCCTAATAAAAGGTTCCGAAACTTGATGATTTTAGCTTCCGTGGCCTGGTACGTGATAGGACGCTTTTCAAGAAGTGCCCTGGTACGTTTAAATCGCCAATACAAGTTTACGGTTGACGTAACGGGGCTTTTTAGTCGACCGGGCACCAACTCATTGATAGTATTGTACTAAAAGTGATACTTCTTAAAGTCACTCTGGATCTTATAGTCTTGCTGCGCTTCGGGTTTTTCGGCTCTCCCGCGTAGTTCCACACTCCCGTATAGTTTTAGTAAGGCTTAGTGGCAACGCACAAATAGTTGGGACCGCTACACGTCTCGATATAAATATTCAACTTGTGTCTATCTCTTCTTTCTTAGGCTGTTTGTAGTCCTCTGAGTCGGTTACTGATTAGTGAAGAAAAGGGTCTAATACGTACTCGTAAAGGCAACAGTAGAAGAGTAATCATAAAATTAGTAAAGTTATAGTAAAATATCGATACGATATTATCATGAAGAAACATCCCGAGACTTTACTCCGGCAATTTCTATAATTTTGATTCATTGATTTTATCCATAATCGCTAAACTTTTGGTTTACGACTTTTAATATAGGCTATTATAAGTGCCATTTTTAGCTTTAATTCTTTAGATACGGAGTAACTATATCTCAAAGTCAAGTTATATGCCTTCGGTTAAAGTTTCGATTGGCTTACGCTTTTAAAGGCCTGAATTTTCGATAATACGTTATGTTACCGTTATAAACCTAATATCGTTAAAAAACAGGGTATTTCCGTTTATATACCAACGATATCAAAGTCTTTTC
>JASMMZ010000002.1:376408-395007 GCA_038502455.1 Anisogramma anomala | reverse complement strand
TCGCAACAGATTAATTGAATATCTTGATCAGTTACTAAACAAATGACTATTTCATACTTTCAGACTGAATTATTCACCATTCAGGTACAAGTTTCGACTCTATTAAATAACTAACTAAAATTAAGGCAACTAAAAGGAAATAGAAACAAATGCTATAAAGCCCCTTTAGTGTATCAGTCAATACTAAAGCTACTATTAATCGCGTAAAAAACATATACAGACCTATACAAAAACTTAAGGGTTAGAAGTATAAAGTATTTTAGCCTACAACTAGCCGTAAGCATCATAAAGAACATTTCTAATCTGAATAGCTAAATCTCTACACTCTTTGGTTTTAGCACTTAGTATAAATCCATACAAAGTCTGCACTATAACAAGCAACAATACAAAAATAAAAAACATACGATGAAGGCAATAACAGCTCTATATTCCCTACAAGCCAGGAATGATATTTGTAAAAGGTTATCGCCAAAGAACAGATCGCATGAAACAGGGGTTGGGAAACTCTGATTATAATCTAAAGTACTAGTTTGGAAAATGAAGGACAAATCCTTGGAGATTGAAATGGAACAAAGTATATATTATACTTGTGAATTTAACAAACGACACTAGCTTCTTTCAGTAAATGATAATTCGTAAGTATAAAATAAAAAAAGTGGATGAAGTCGTAAAAGCGTAACACGCTAAATGGTATCAACCGAGTCATTTCTATAATATTCTAAGAAACCGTTTGAAAAACTCTATTCACTTTTCGGATACTGTTTTACAAACTCTATCCATTTCATAAAACAAATACCGAATATTAACAAATCTGACACTACGCTGACAAAGTATATCTTTTGTTCGAAAAACAGGAAACTCTTTAAAGTCTTTATTAAAAACTCTTTCGTTTCCCCAAAGCAAACAATGAACCGTGAAAGAAGTACAAGACTCAGGCTTGAAGGGTTTATTTTAATCTTGGACATCAATTTTGGAAAATTTACCCACGAAAGAATTCCGTATTAATCTAATGACTCATCATTCATTTCGAAAAGGTTTAATCATATAACTTACGTCGACTACAAAATTTTCCTTGTAAAATAAGTCAACAAGGTAAAATATAAAACGGAAAAGTATTGTAACACAAAGCCGCTTTAAATTTTAAGATACAATAACACTCAAAAAAATGATATTGTAGCACAACCGCTAAATTTATAACAAGCGAACTATCCCTTAATTTTAACGCTTATTTTCTCTCTTTGTACTCTCTACTATATACATCTTAAACTTTATAATATGTTGCAAGCTAACACATAATTAAAAAAAAAAAAAACACTTCAAAAGATGAATTTGCGTCCACATACCTATCCAACTCTAGAAACAATACGTACAAAGAATAATTTTACGTATGCAACGAAACCTTTACCTCCCTGTTGAAACTAGGGGAATACTGATTTATTACGTATTAAGAGAACAATGAAAAACGCTTCGGAATAGCCAACTGAACCTTTGATACTTACCTAATAATTTCAACACCACATTCCACAATCTTTACGTCGATTGAAATACAAATTGAATATACACTCATAGCATATCATACGTCATTTTCTGTGACGAAGAATTTTTTTTCTAAAGATGATTTAAAAGTGAAGTCAAAACTAAACCTGACAAAGGACTGCGTCACTGATGTTATAAATGTAATGATGACGTTTAAAAAGGCATTCTGAAACCTAAAAAATAAGATCATTCGATAAAATTTCCCTTATTAGCCTAACTAACAGAAAACGGAATGATCAGTATAAATGTCAGCAAATATGTGAAGCATAGGTTGCATTAGTTACATAACTAGAAACGGTGTTTAACTTTTTTTGCTGTAACGTAATACCTCACAAAACTAGCGGTTAATGCATATAGGGCGCTTCACAATCTCCTTTAATAGAGAATTAACAATTTGAAACGTAGTTTCTACTTTATACCATTCGATATACGTCTAACAAAGAATCATTCTTGTATGAATAACTCTTTCACAAACAAGAATAACTACACCCTATAAATAGGCTTTATCTTTCTAATCGGTAACAAAATACCAACTCGAAAAAGATATACCTTTTATAGTAATCTTATTTATTAAAGTCTCACGAAATATAAGCGGGTTACATGAAGCTTACTCGCGTTTCAAATCCATTGTAAGGCTATAGGATTCCACTATGGTATTACTAAAGAAATAACGGTTTTTGTAATTGTTTTAAACCTTAAATTATAACCCCTTTGTTAGAGGTTTGCTTTAAACTCCCTTCCTTTACAGATATATTATTAAGCTCCATGTTATAAATGAAACGTATCATTTAATTAATATTATTTCATTGTGCGAGTTGTATGATTACAGCGAAATTGAAGGGAAAAAATGAATGAATGAAAAATCTAACCCAGTAAATGTTGTTATGGCTCAGCCTACAATTGTAAGCCAAGTCAGTGCCAAATGAAGTTTACTATTAAGGTACGGTAGAAGACTAGAGGAGGCTATCATGGCCTATTGTGCAGGACCTATGTGTATAGTTTGTGCCCAGCCCGTCACGTACCCTTACACGTGCCGTGTACGAACCGTGTCCGGTTCGCGTTTAGACTAGGCTCAGATTGAGTATTATATATTCTATTACGTGTATAGTCACGTAACCTGTAGATTTAATAGCCCATAGTTTAAGTCTATAATAAGTTCACCTTTTGGCCGAATGTTGAAATGATCGCGACATTCCGTTATTTAAACGTAAGACACGTACCTCATTAGCTTAATACACGGGTTGAGCACTAGCCGGCAATATAACGTTTAAAGCTCCGTATAACGTATCGGCCAGTTTAACACTTAGCCGCTGGCTTTGTTTAATACGCCTCTTAACGTATTGTGTAACATATCGGCCGGTCCTACTTTAGGCTGCCAGAGTCATATATGTGCACTTCAACGCGCCATATAACGTATCGACCGGTTTAACCCTGGACTGTTAGCGCCGTATAACGTTCCCCTTAACGAACCAAATAACACTTCATTTCTATCGATGATACCGTATAATATACTCTAAAACGCACCGTATAATATATTACTTTTACCGTCGCTACCATATAATGTACCTCGGATAATATGTAATTCTTGTTGTATCCAGTTTACCAGTACCTATAAATATGAATATTACCGTAAATATTACAACTTTTATCCCTTTACTTTTAGATCTTCGACTTTATGTCGTTATTTCTTATCTTTTCGTAATGTTTAAAAATAGTTTTACTGTTACACACTATATCTAAATTGTAATTATTCATCGACATTTCGTAGATTTTTCCACTTTTTCTCGTCCTTGTAACTAAAGTTTATAATAAAGCTAACCTAAGTTATACCGCCGTAAGCGGTTTCGGTAAAAATAATTCACCGCCTTCTAAATTGCGTTACTCTATTTTATATAAATACCCTATAGTTAATTATAATATATACACCTTTCGCATTATGAACGCCTTATTTATCATCGATTACGACGAGGATAAAAACGAGTTTCCCCTATAATAGGCGAAGGACGTATGTATATCATATATTAAATCCCTTTTTCATTCTAGCGTTTTTTTTAGTTATATTTAATTTATAGTACCTAACGTTATAAAATTTATTGGAAGTTTCATAATATGGTAAACATATTAATTGATTTTATAAAGAAGCCGACCGTAATTTAACCCCTTTTAGTATTATATTTAAATGATGAGTTTCTTTACGGTTTAGATCGGTTTATGAGTCTTTTTATATTCATTAGTTATAGCTAATGAAAACGACGGTTATATTATATTCGGTATTTATTAGTGGTAAGAATATATTTCGGGTTACTGTATCTTTTTTACCCCGTTTATCAAAATTAATTTTCTAGTTTACTCGGTTCCCAAATTTTATTTGAATAAAAGAAATCATTACCGTATCCGTTATACATGTTTTTACTACTTTAGCTATATCTCCCCGTTTCTCCTTTTTTCTGGATCCGTATTTTAAAAAACTCTCCTATTACATTTCACTGTATCGTATATTCACTGTAACAATATAAGTTATAACTTATAATATATGAAAAACAATATTTTAATCCTGATATTATAAGCCCCGTTTTCACCGATATATTATTTGTCAACCCTGGCTACAAAACAGCTAATCCGGTTAACCTCAATCAGGCGGAAGATTGTATCCGTGCCGAATACCTCTCCTAGAAGTAAAATAATATTTTTTAGTTTATGATTATTCGCCTAAAGTGTCCTTTTTCTCGCACCGCCCCTTGTTATCTATTATGGTTTGCTTCCTATTACGCTACTTTTACCTAACGTTTGCAATATCCTCATCTTCACTCTGCGCCCACACCGTCTTTTATCAGCCCCTTTCATCAGCGTTTATTAACATTCGCCACATCTTTCGCTGTCCGTCTCTACCGATATTTCCTGGTGTCCAAAGATGATTATAGTAGGGCCCCTAAATTTAATAACTTTAATATTTGTTAAACCCGGATAAGGATAATAGAAACGAGTAAATATATCCTCAATAGATCATAGTAAAATTCACCTTACAGTTGGCTGTTTATCTGAGATAATAGGGTAATATACATCTGATCCTACTTATAGTAGAATACCATAACATTAATGAATTATCTTTTTTTTATAAATTCTATACTATTATTACGATAAAGACGGTGCTTCTTACATAGGTTCTTCAATATGTATTCAACGTCGCCTTTAGAATGCTAGGTATTTATAAACCCGTGTATCACCTATTTCGTTTTGAATATATCTAAGGTTCTAATTTATTAGTAGGCTCCTCATAACACTTACTCCGGTTTATTAAAACTCGTTCATTTAACTAGTATAAAACGAATAACTTTTCAGCCCGTTTTTTTCATTAAAATGTTTTATAATTTAAATTCATCGTATATAATCTTTTCTATATAGTTCACGATGAAACTAATTTAAGGCGAGAATGGGAAACAATACTATAAAACAGAAATATTTTGAATTACACGTTCGATTATATTTTCATGAAATATAAAATATTTTTCCAAAATATTTCAAACTATATTAAATGTATTTTAAACGTTAAAAACCCGGTTTCAATTTTAAAGTTAATCAGGCTTTTTATTCATGCGGTAAATTTCAATATTAGGAAAGCTCAGTTAGATTGAATCCCTTACCCTAAGCCATTTCACCTGATATCGCCGACGATTAGTCGCCTTTTCCATTCATTACAAAATATATATTATATTCTTCGAATATTACCCTATACTCTCGTATTCATATACTCTAAACGTAACGTCTTACCATTCCATATTAGTTCAAGATTATTGTTATGACCTAAGAACATCTAAGTGTCAGAAAACAAGCCAGTATGGGGCTAAGCCACTAAGAACCTGATGTCTAACACATCAGGTGGGGATATCTCTTATGTCAGCAACCTTAGGGTTAGGGTTACGCACTAAGGATCATTGGGATCATGTTTCGATCCAACATGATCTATCACTGAAGGCGTATGAAGGATTAAAAATATAAGGGCACGGCCATCACCACATAGATAGTATTTCCTTCATAGCTCTTCAGTTGTTAATCTGAGTATTCAGTCTCAGTATATTCTGAATAGCCTCACGTCTTTTGATCATTACTTGTACAGTTGCGATATTGTTAACTCAGCACCTCTACTACCTTCTTGATAACATAAATCCTCTGACACCTTCTATATACTCATAGGTATTTAGTGTGATCATTACAATTATGTATCACTAATTATGTTCGAAATAAAGGATATATTTTATAAATTTATGACACGGCTCGCGTTGAAGGGATTTATTGTCGATTTCCATTAACTCAACGTAAACTAATAAACGGTAGAATATGAGGTCTATTTATATTGAAAAAAGGCGACGACGATACGTACGTACTTTTGAACTTTTGAATTTATACGCTCAATACCATTATTTATCTATATTCTATACGTTATAAAGAAAAGTTATGAGATTCTTATGAATGAATATGAAGTCGTTCAAAATACGTTTACATAATTCAAACGGAGGTTAATGATAATAGAATTCGAAAATCTAAAAAAAATCATTTTTTTTATACCGGCAACAGTTCATATATATATCGGTGGTTGTAAATTATATAAACTCGAGTAAAATATACTTTAAAAGGCCTTTTATAATTATGGAAAAACATTAAAAGACGTTATTAGTATTTAGTTGGTTTATTATGAAGTCGAAAAATATATATAACTAATATCGATTTAAAATGAGGACGGTTTAATGGAAGCTTTATCATAAAGTACGACGAGGTTTCGTATTATTATATTACGTATATATTCGATATAACCGTCCAATATTTACGATTATCCTTTTTAATCGGAATTATGTCAAAGGATTTGAAATATGACATTTTTACCTGCATAAAGATTAATAGGTAAATTGTTAGTTTATTATTAGGTTTTCGTTGTAAATAATTTGATATTTGACTGTTCTAATAAGTTAAGCTAACATAACGTACCCCGCTCATTAATTTCATTATACGCAGTTTATACCAATTATTTTAATTTCACAGCAAAGCGTCCAGCGCCTTCGCAAACCGTTAATAGGCGAATCTTATGTAACGGATCGTTTAACACGTTTCAGTTTTATCATTATGCGAGGGTACTTGGGCTGAAAATGAAACGATTATTTGGTGTTAACTCAATTAACGGATTTTTCCCGTGTTGGGAACGCGGCGATGTTACCGATACCGACGTTTTGAAATCTCCCGGCATTATACCCGATAATCACAAAGAAACGGGTTAAATCTTTGGACATCCCGCCTATATCAACCCTTTAAAAGCCTTTAACTCGCGTTTAGCACATATTTTATCTTAATCTTACAACCTACCCTTCATTTTAACAAATTTGTTTATAGGAACCACTGTTTTATCCGTTTTTACGATATATAAATTTATTATTACCACGTTTAATATAGGCATAGAAATATTGTAAAAGATTCGCGAGCGGGGCTTTTTAAATTTGGGTTTATCTTTTAATCTACAGGTGAATGTTTCCGGACCGTTGTTCAAAGTTTCAGGTCGATATTGTTAGTAGTTAGCAAAAAAAGAAAGAAAACTTCGGCCTATTTAGCCTAACGTGTCAAAATAAATGTAACAAGGAAAAATATATAATCCTTTAAAATTCGTTTAAATCGCAAATAGAGTACGAACGTTAGGTAATTTCGAAGATCACTCTTTTAAATAGAATATCACTATAAAACGCTTCTTATACTAAACGATAAAGTTAATTTCAGCGTTTATTAATCCTAAGAAATAGCAAGCTATTAGATTTAAAATTCTGTTTAATCCCATTACTATTTATACTTTATTAACGCCGTTTCTTAGTAATTGGTTTCCATTACTCTTAGCTGGTTTAAGTTTTGGCATATGAGAATCTTAGTCGTAATAATGGTATACTTTAAGGTTTGGAATATGTATTTCTATGGATTTTGTCAAGTGTAACGAACTCTTTACCTCATTAATCGGACTAGATAATTAGTAAGTTCGGAATAATTACTGATGAAATCAAGAAAAAAGTTGGTAAAATCTAAGAAATTTTGAGCGTTTCGAATAATAAATAATTTTGTATATTCGCATATAACCTAGACTTCTATGAAGTAGATCTGAATACATATACTCACTATCAAATAAACCCTTCGTATTTTACATTTTCACTGTCAAATTGTACCTTTTCTAATTTTGGTTTAATCTCGTATTCTAAAAGCGTCTTAGAATTAGACGTAATTCACTATATGGTTTTATTTAATACTGGAAAAAAACTAAAAGGCGTTTAGGTAATTCATAAAAAAAATTTAAAAAAAATTCACTATTATATAAGTCATACATAGTTAAAAAGTCGCCGGCGTTTCCGCTAACCTAAAGGAGGTAACTAATTACTTGAATAACTCAAACCATATACAAAACATCGTTAATTCCTTGTATCCGGGTATAGTTCGTATATGATAAAAAGCCGTTCGAATATTTAAATTCATGAATTATATCGACTTCGATAACGTACGTAGGGTTTCTTGAATAAAAAGTAAAAGCAAATAATTTTGTTTGGTTATTTCATTTAATAACCAATAAACGAAATACAACTGTTATTACACCACCGTACCTCACACTCTGCTTCAAAATAAGTAATATCAGCGTTGTAGCTAATAGAAAACTTACTTAAACCTAACCCGTATTTATTAATTTCCTAACTTAATGTTCAAGTACCACAGGCTCATTTTGTAATATCAAATATAATGATTGTTCAGGTTGTTTTAGTAAAATTTCCATTTTTGTTCATTTCGATATAAATGTGGTAATTATGGTTTCCCTAATATAAGAGTATAACTAGAGCCTTATGTTTATCGAATAAATTATCGAATTTTACCCATTTCAGTAAAAAACGTAATAAATTTCGTATTTTTTTTAATAATGGTCGGTATTGGTAGGCCTTACACGTTGCAACGTTATCGGTACGATTGGTTGAAGTAATAGGTGTATTGCAGTAGTCAGATGGTGGATGTATTGTTCTAGGTTTTGCATACTGCGAGCTGCTTTGCACTGTAATTTGCAGGGCCAACTGCTTCGCCCGTGCCTTAGACTGAATCAGGCTCTCTACACTCAAATAACTTGCAGTCAGTATATTCAACTTTACTGTAAGTAAAATTGACTGACTGCACTGCAATTGACCTGCTAAATATAACAGTCAATACTGTTACATTATTTTGCGTTATTACTTGTATGATTCGTATTATTTCGTAAGAACTTGTGGTAAAAGTTGATTATAACTAATTCCGGATACGTTATATCAATTAGTACAAACATTTTGCTAACCTAATGAAGACCAATCTTATAACACCTTGTATATCGTCCGACTTACATCTTACTGTTATCACATCAACAACTAATGATCCTTAATTATAAACTACTCAATTACTATCACTAACGTTTAAAAAAACTTATTAATATCGTATTTAAAGAATTTCAAAAATCTTATCCCGCGTGATTTCAGGAATGATATATGTTAATGGTGGTTTTAACTATTTATTCATATTGATGCGAAACTTAGATATTTATTTAATACACGAATTGTACAGAAACAATAATATTGTGCTTAAATTTCGAAAATAAAAAAGCCGAATTTACATTAACTGTAAGCGTTATATTATAGCCTTTTTTTATACTACAATAGTAACTACATTCCAAATCGACGAAGATATTTAGAAAGCATATGTAATTTAAATACATCCGGATAAGTAATATGTCTTTATTTATACTTTTTTTCATTCAATGAATTTCTTTTCATTCATTTCATCATTATGCCATGAAGGTTACGTAAACGTTTCGCGAAATTATATTTAAGAGTTAGGTTTTTCTTGTCGCCGTCAATGAAGAACTTTCATTTACAATTTTAACTTGAATTACTTACATTAACATCGGAGGTAATATCGAGTGAACTTCGTAATTATCTTAATAATAATCCATCGAACCACAATGTAGGCAACACCCTATAATGAGTTTATTCCGGCGTTATTTTACCGTTATCTACTTTATTTTATGTCTTCGATCCTAAGCGCGTGCGGAATGTGTTTACCAAAAACTTTAGCCGCGATAGTAAAATAACTAGCCGCGATCATCATAACCTCTGAACAAGTATAATTCAAAAGTATGGATTTCCGAAATAATTATATGTTGATGCGGTCTTTAAACATATACGAGTCCCGTTAATTACCAACAAAATTGTCGTTTTAAGTTTAAGGATGCTAATTCTTCGGCGATCTTACAGAACTTCGTGAAATTTACTATATAGTTTTCCTTGTTTAAGAACATCGTTATGAATTTATCGCGGATACGTAAAGACATACGAAAGCGAAAGTACTTGAACTTCACGTTTAAAGACTATTTCAATATACTTTTTTCAACTATTAATATTTCTAATTCAATATCGAATAGTACCTGTATGTTTTTGTCATTCATGAGTAATCCATTGAGCTCCACAAGGCTTTATTCGCAAGATTAATTTCGTTAAAGAAAGCTTGAATATAATCGAAAAAATTGCTTTTATCGTACAACCCCTTGGATTCGACGGATGAGTAATATGTGGTAATTGATTACTTTATCGCCGCCGAATAATAACCTTATATATAACGGAACATATACCATCTTTTTTTGATTTACCTTTAATCTGCTTTTAGTATGAATTCGATAGATTAACACGTCGTCGCTTACTTAAAAGCAAAATTATCTAATTTTAGTTAATCCTATTGTTTTCGCCTATCTTCAACCGGTAAAAAGCTAATACGAGTTGTTGTTAAGTCGAATTCGAGTTATTAGATTTTATTTATAATTTAAAAGAAGTCGCACGTAAAGTAAATGGTTCAAGTAGATTAATACGGTTATTATGATTACTTCATGATAAATGCGATGTGGATTACAGTATTTTGTAAACGAAAAACATTATTATAACTGGGATTTAAGAGAATAAAAGGTGTGTTTATAAAGGTAGAAGACTAGATATTCACCGACAGCAAATTTTCCTGAATGAAGGTAAAATATAACAAAAAAATATTGATATTTGTTATCAATTTATCGATTATTTATAATATTACTTCGTAATATTATAGAAGACCTTAATATTATATCATCATCTGACCTACGATAGTAAGTGTTGTGTGTGTTAAATAATGTTTACTATTAAGGTATAATCTAATGTAAACTAACGTGTAAGACTTATAAATATAGCCTATGCCTATTCCGTAACGTGACCTCACACGTGCCGTACACGGACGGCGCCCGAACGGCACCTGGACCATACCTGAACCGGGTACTGCATATCTCGTTACACATACAGTCAAGTATCCTATAGACTCAATAGCCAATAGAATGAGTCCTAACATATGAAATAATAAAGGGCGCTCTGAATAGGGTATTGGAATAGTTTTTGTGTATAAGTACTCTCTTTGTAGATATTAAAGAAAAATTCCTAGTATTTAACCACAAATAGGTGTACTTCGTGTTGGGAATTTTTTTTATTTTACGTTGAACACTTATCACTTTCCCTTAAAACATGGTTTTCAGAGTTCTGCTTACATATTATCACACTTTACATTTTCCATTCACCACTCTTATAATATATTGCTACTCTACACGTTAGCGCTTGACACATTCGTAGATATATCATCATTCCATTAATTTACCATTTGATATTTACATTCCAAGTTTTTGATGCAAATATTCACATTGAGGTGGAGCGAAACCGGCAAACATAGAAGATGGAAATTAATTATTACCGAACGAATAAAGGGAGGAAAGGGTTACGTTATTCTTATCCTCTTCCATATCTATGCTACCGTCATTGTTTCTGTCGTCGTCGTCGCGATCGTTGTGGTTGTCGCCGATTACGCCTCTATTTCGTTTGAAACCGCCATAGGCACCGTTGCTAAGAAAAGGGTTGGGCGTCTCACGCGCCTTGGGCTATATTATATTAAATAAGGAGCGCAAAAGCATTCTCCATCCATAAGACATCTCGCGATAACATAGGTTAAATCTCTTATGTAATATATGCGTAGGCCTGCTCGCTAAGCATTAATAACAGTTACTACCCCCTTCGGCTGCCGGATAACGCTTGGTATTAATTAGTTTTATTTTATTTCAAGTTTCATGAACGTGGTTTTTCTCAAGAGTAAGAAAAACCAATTTTCTAAACAGTTGATAATGAAATTATTAGCTTAGGCTGACTTCTTCAATAATTGAGTAATTCATCCTGTAAACGATGGGCGCGTGGTAAAGTCTCGGTTTGCAGCTTTGAAACTTCGAAATGGGGGTGTACTCGTTATCATTCCATTTATAACAGAATTAACGGGAAAAAATATACCTGATTTAACGTTAATCGCTATTGAAATTCCCTTCGGCGGCGGATATAGCGTACGGCACATAATATGAGCCTATAAAAGCTCTTGGAAACATAGATCATAGTACGTTCCGTTAATGCTTTACGTATTAAAAAGGCTTCAAAACGCGCCCTCTCCAACTGCTATGCTAAACGATAAACCCGTTCCGCTATTTTTGCCTTGTTTACATAAATATTCGAATAACAAGATTTGAAAATATAATTATTTAGTACCGCACTACAATTCAGCAATATTAAGTTCACGGCTAAGAGGATTCGCCACCGGTAATAAAATTTTCCCCTATTATGAAAAGGTAAAATAATAACCTTAGAAAACCTCCTCTCTTTTCCTTAACGAGTAGAGGGAAAAGGGAATGGTGAAAAGGAAGAAAAAGGGGGGGTAACAAGTTTATAAGCGACGGGCGACGCGAGAAAAATAAAGTCTGAGATCAAAGACATACTACCGATATTAAGGGGGCTCGTATCAGGGGGGCGAGGAGCTACGGCAGCGGCGGCCTTAATTCGCCAAAGTTAACGTGCTAAATGGAGCCTTTAAGCCCTATTTTTACGCTTTATCTACTTAAGAAATGGTCAGGATATAACATTGGTTAAGTAATCAATTCATTCTAAAGTTAAAAATAGGTAATTACAAACGGTTGGTTTAATAGTATAAACAACAAATAGTTAATATGGGTCTCATTTTGAAAAAAAAAAGCTTGGTCTATAACAGAAAAAAAGGATTACCTAGATTAATAGTAATACATTTTATACTTACTCGCAAAACACGTAATATGAAGAGTCACACCTTCACAATCAAAACTTTATAAGTATTACAGACCTTTCCAATCAAACCTTTAAAACCTATCAAACATTTATTACCAAACTACTAATTCACGATTAAAACAAACTACACTCCTACTACTATTATCACTGAATGAATGATTGGAAACTCAAATAAAAGATAATATTACTACTGAACGTTTGATTTTATACTCGAAGATATTGCATAGTTGTTCATATATAGTGAATTTTCAACGTATAAAAGAATAAAATATCGCTTCAATAAATATAATTATAGAAACTTATAGTTAGTAAGAGATTATTATATGAGGAACACTTATACAAAGTACATGATAACTTGTTAGGCTACAAATTTCACTTATACAGGATATAAAATAAAGTTTGACGCTACAAATTATACTCCTATAAAGTTTCTAACAGCGTGCCACGCTCTGAGATAGACATTAGCAAAGTGAATAGTAAAATGCTACGCTCTAGGTAAGGGCTTCAAAGCCATCACTGGAGGCATATATTTTCTGGATTTTTTTTCACCCTCTTAATTATATAGTATTAATTCTTTCAATACTGCATTCTTTTTCTTACATTGATATGTAAGAGACATAACATACACTATCCTGAATACTCTCCATAGTATCCTAACTTAATTCTACATATACTCATTTTCTACAATGTTATCTTGTTTTACGCTATTTATAAATGTATATTACGGAATTATCGAATCTATTTAATATAAATAAAATTGTTGGGATAGTATTACATGCAGTTCATCAGGTTGAATTTATTGTAAGTAAAGTTGACTTCACTGCAAGTTGAGTGTATTGATTTGTGCGGACTTACTGCATTGGGTGTAAGTCTAGTGCGGTAGGCTGCACACCATCCTTGGGCACTGGCCAAATAATTGGCCATACAGATTACAGTGCAGACCGGCTAGCGGTCCGCCAAACCTAGAAGAATATATCCAGCATTTAACCACGCAATACTATTATTACTTCGAGCAATCGAATCGACAACGTTATAACATCTAAGGCCTACCAACACTAATCAATGCTTGCATGCTAGGTTACGTATAGATAAGCTAAGTAAAAGAAAAGGCTACTTTGCGGCTACGCTCTGCGTTTATCGTTAGGGTAAAGGAAAGATTTTTGCGAAGAGCCTCTATTAGCATTGCGACAGTCTTCTAACGGCAGAAAAACAAAATAGACTTTTGTTTTATGTTAGCCTTTCAACAGCAGTTTTAAATTGAGTGATGGTATCGCGATCGAAAACATCAAGAAATCTTCTTTAATATTTTCTAAAAACGTTAAAATCAATAGTTAGATGTTTCAAAGTACGGTAAGTTGGCAAACTACTAAGTTAGTATTACTACAGGTGTTACTACTACAAAAACGACTAAATATTACGGCTTACAATAACAACTTTTGACATTACTCTCTACACCAAATTTTTTCACATCATTTTTTTTCTTTTTCACTCCCCACGCCACTTCAATCGTCAAGTTCGCTACTTTAAGCGAAAACACCAAGTTATGCCAAAAAAACACACATTACGCGACCTTTCGGCAAGTAGCCAAGTTCCCACGCGACTTTATGCCAAAACACCAAGTCTCTATACCCAAAATCACCAAGTTTTCGCCCTACACACCTATTGAGATATCTGCCACCAATGCTGAGTCTAAGTCCATCACCAACCCTATCGAAGAAGAAAAAAACAATTAAAGCGTTCGAAACAGTTTTTACTAAGTTTTAAGACGAATAACTCTGGACCATAGATGTTAACAAAACATTTAATAAAGTTCACCTAACCAATTACGTAGGCTAAAATATATTCTAGTTTCATGCCAGTAAATAATTTGGCCGCGAAGCCCTCGTTTTCCACGATTTCCACGAGCTCTATAACTACTAAATACCATGTATGTAAAAGACAATCCAATTTATAAAGCCCTTAATACTAGGAATGGTCCCTTAACAAGCGATGTGTTTACTTTACCGTTATAAAGTAAAGTCCTCGTGTGGCGATAACCAGGCAAATTAGAAGGAATATATAAGATATAAAGTATTACAAACTTTAAAGTAATTGATAAAATTATTAACAGCCTTATATCCTTTCGAACTACATATGTTAAGCCTTATAATAGAGGTACTAAAGATAAAGACCTTAAAGCCTTCAAAGTAAAACAACCGAACAAATATGAACCTCATCCACCCGTTGTTAATAAGCTGATAAAACGCTGCTAGCTTGGGCAACTCCCGAAGAAAAAGTAAAACGTTAAAGAGGAAAAATATACACCAGGCCGCATTTACAATTCTACTTAAGCAAATAGAAAAGAAAAGGATATTGAAGACTTGGCAGTAACACTTGGGTCATAAGGAATTTTTGAAACTTCCGGCAGACCTTTTAAAGAAAGCGATAGGGTAGAAATAAGCGACCTACTAATTTAAGGTGTAGTACAATTTATGTCGAAAATGAAATTTAACTGTTAAGACCTGAAAGCTCGGATCTTCAAGTCGAAAATTATTTACGAAGTAGAGGGTATAAACACAGGGCGGCCTTACGAAAATTTACAACTAATTGTTTAAGGATACGGCGATAAAGATAAGGACTGATTATTTTTGTAGTCGCTAACAATTGAAAACATTAGTTAAAGTTTAATGGTTGCTTTAAGAATAAGTTTACTGACTAGGTTTAAAGGGACTTTTATATATTATGGCTGCAATATTACCTAAGCTTATACATAGTGAACAAAGAACCTATAAATTATTGTAATATGAGAACTACCATAGGTGCTACATGCTATTTACCTTTTATGAATAGTAACGCGACATATTAAACTGTGATATAGGTATGATAAAGTAGGTATCTACTAGTTCAGAAGCTATTGGTTACATATTAAATCTTATTTGGCGATGAATTCTTTAATTTACGATACATATTTATTGGTAATATAAAAGAAGGATTTTGTTATAGTAGGTATACAAATGAACGATACACTTTTCGTCGGGACGGCTGGCTTTATGGTATTGAAATAGAAAGCGATCGAAGACTTTAAGTTTTAAGATTGTAAGCCCGTAAAGACTTTAACGGAAAATAACTAATTTGACATCAATCAATATTTAATCCGTATACTTGGTGTTAATACCGACCTAAGATTTTTCCAAAAAGGCTAGAGCGTTATTCTTGCCATAATAGACAATATTAAGAAGGTTAAGGTCTAACGGTACTTGGAATAACGTGTACCAAATAGCTATATTACCACCTTATACCAACCGGAAGCCTCTTACGATTTATTTATTTTGGCATAGGTATAAATACTAACCGATAAAGACTTTCATCGACTAAATAAAAGGTTGGAGTAGTGAATTCGAAACCTGTACCACGAAATTAATATGATATTAATTGAAATTTTCAAGGCTAAGCTATTAATATTTACGAGCGGGTTCTTTACAAATAATACCGACTAATTTTTATAGATCGAATTTTTCATAACCCTCGTCAGCGAAAATGAACGGGAAGATCAGTTTAATATTATCGGTAACCTAATTTTCTGGACTTCTGTCAAGTGTAAAAGGATTATACGTAACGTACTGGCATTGAAAGTCTATGGTATGATAACGGGAGTTATTGTAGGCATAGCATTGTGGAAAACCCTTAACTACATTATAAGGCAGCTACGGATTCTACCTATCCCGGTGGTAATTTGTACTAACTGAAGAAACTTTTTTTGAATGCCTTTTGAAACTCAGAACCACTAGTAAAAAGCGCCTCAATGTCAAAGTAATAGTACACCATAAAGTCTACAAAAGAAAATATATCGATGAGTTTCGTTAAATCGATGGTAAAGATAACCCTCCTAATGTTACAATCAAAGTATTATCAAATAAAGCCCTAAAAATGTTTGTAAATAACAATAGGTTAATTATATTTATCGAAGACCACGTGGATAGGTTGTTCTAAAAGCCACGTGATGTAAAAGAGTGATACATTAGAAAATTGGAAGACTGTTAGGGGGTTAATGGTAAACTATTTAAGTAGCACAGTGAAAGTTGCAAGAAGCTGTGGCGAAGAAACTGTTTGCAGGAGTTAATAAACTTAAACCTCAAAGAGGCGAAGCGATTGAGGCCAAATAGTGTCAAATTACATACAATTAGGTGCCATTCAGTATTGAAGTCAACAAAAATTGACAGGAGTCTAGCTAGTTAACGAGGAGAAAATTTAATGATAACTAGAAAAAATTGATTAACCACACTAGTGTGCGCGTACAAACTACAAAGCCACCAGTGTTAGAACAGTATTGCATGTAGTGCAGTAGGTCAACTTTACTGTAAGTAAAGTTAAATACACTGCAATTAAAGTTTATTGCTTAATGCGGATATATTAAATTGGATGTAAGTTGAGTACGGTACGCTACACTTCACCCTAGGTCACAGGCCAAATAATTGGCCATACAAATTACAGTGCACACCGGCTAGCGCTCTGCCAAACCTAGAAGAATACATCCACCATCTGACCACACGATACTACTGTTACTTCTACAAATCGAATCGAAAACGTTGCAACGTCGAATTCCAACCAACAAAAATATATTGCACACATCGATAGAACATTTAACATCGTTTTTACAACAAATGAAATACGAGTTATATTACATCAATAACTTTTTATAACTTGTAAAAAATACTAAAACGATTTACAGACCTATAAAAACTTCCGATATGATGAAGAATAATAGGCAAAGAGTAATGAAATAGGATAATACTTAGGTCAATAATCGTTAAATACTAAACTTTAATGGTAACAATATTTTCAAAATATTCCGAAACTACTTTTTAGCATATCTTTTCATTAGTTACGTAACTGTATCACTCCTTTTTTCTTACTTCATAACAACTACTTAACTGAGATTTCTCTTTTTTGTTTATCGAAGATCATAAATAGTGTCTACTAAATTCCAACAATATTTCTGGCCGAGTCCCTTAATATAGAAATTTAGGACCATTCGGCAACTCACTTAATATTATCATATGAAAATTTATTAGTAGGAATGCGTGGGTATATGAAAAATGTATTTTAAAAGTGTTATGAAAAACAATGACGATAGTTATAGATTTTGAATAATAAGATTTTTTTTTAGCTTACCATTCTAATCACGTATATCATTCGCAATAAAACCTTCATATCTATTGGGTTACTTTCCAATAGTTCCATTTTCTTGGTAGTATGAATCGCACTAGTTATTGGTTTAACGTTTATGAAAATATTTATAATAGTTTCACTGTAAGTCATTCATATAATAACTTTAAATATATAAGATATCAATTTAGAAATATCATATTTTCATGTAAACGAATCTGTTGAAAAGTTGAAAATATTGATATAAGTAGTATAATAACTAGCCTAGGGTTTTTAAATTAGGAATTTTAATATACCATCAATGAACTTATACATTTTATCTTATAATATATGAACTTTGGTACAAAACGTTATTACGTTAATGAATAATCCATCTATAATAGTACAAAATTTGAACGTTCAATTAAAATTTAGTCCTAAAGTCTATTCTCATTTGGATATGGTTGTTTTAAGTAAGTAGATTATATTTGTATTGTTATTATTTGTATCAAAGTTTCCTAAGAAGTACTTCGTCTATATATGGTGGTTATTAATAAAAAAATGTTCTTTGCCCCAGCTCTAATAACATTAGATACGAATCTTTGAAGATTGAAATTGTTAACATCATTATATATGATATGTTAACATTTATAGTTAATATATGTCTCGAGATTTTAGTCAATTATTGAAATTTCAAAGTATTAACAATGATCATTAACATCCTAAACCATTTGTTAAAACAATTGCGTAAAGTTTTATAATGAGTTAAAA
>JASMMZ010000002.1:337103-374828 GCA_038502455.1 Anisogramma anomala | reverse complement strand
AGAGGCACCTAATATTATAAACCTTACCTTTTTCTCACAGGTAAAAAACCCGTTACCTATGGGGCCCCCTCAATACCGTAAGTATAACCTTGCAAAGCTATTCCAAGGTCTATATTTTCAAAATCCACCCGTATATATTCTTTTGATATTTTCTTACATAACACGAAGGACGCGGTCATATTTTGCTGCCTAAGGTTCGATATCAATAAGTTACGTTACGTGGCCTCTCTAACCCATCAATAATTGAAAAGAAGTACCCGAATTCATAACCTCGAACCGCGAATAAACACGCCTTACTTACCGTATATTTCGTCCGCGGACGTAGATCAGTCCGTAATCGATTACTACGAAAGCAGGAGTCGGTCAGCCCATTATTACCGTTACAAATGGATTCGTAATAGATAAGCTCCCATTCCATTGACCTAAAGCAGTAGGCCAAACCTGTGTTAGCGCTCTCCGGATTTATAGTAAAACCGATTTTAAAAATCTTCTTTCCTGAAAAAGTAATATTCTATATGATTTGAAAAACAATCGCGTTCGTAAACAATCAAAAAAAGTCGACACTAATTAGTACCAAGCGTGAACCGTCGGACCAACGAGTTAATAATCGCTATTATAACTTAAAAATGTAACTTACATATATACTATACATGCTAGTTTAACAACAATATCACGCGTCGGTTTAAGGAGGGTGAAAACCCCCCTACGTCTTTGCCCAAAGGCATGCGACCCACGTTATAAGGCCACAACCTCTCTGGCACCGGTGGCGTCGATAGCAGTGTTAGAGGTAGCGCTAGCATAAAAGGGGAGAGCGAAAAAGAGGATAATAGGGATACGATGACGTCGCCTTCTCCCTCTCCTTTTGGTAATCATTAGTTACCCCTTGTGTCGGACTGGTGTGCCCGACCACATTAATGATATTTCTTCACCTAAAATGTTGAATGGATAATAAATAAAACTTAAAGTAATAAAATAAGAACAAGTAATATGGAAAATACGTTACGATATTCTAAATTCAAACGGAAATGAGTAATGAGTAAAAAAATCAACAACTTTTAATTAAGTATAGTAAAGTGTAATAGCAACCTAGGGGCGACGCAAAAAAGTATATTTGAATAAAGAAAGAAATAGAAAATTCAATAAGGTCGAGGCTTATAAAATAAAAAGTAATAGAATTCTAGGAGCGGTACGAAACAATTGGGTTGAATAAATGAATAAATTGGGAAGCGGCGTAGATAGAAAATTTCGAACCTCTTTAAATAAGCTAAAGTAGTATAGTAATCTATTAAAATCGTAAAATATTTTCAGTTGTACCAATAAAAACTTACTTGTCTTTATAAGCGTTTTTAACGTTCCGTTCTGTATAATTTTTATCATTACGTTTGTCGGGGTTGATTTTCAATATATTCATCCTAAATATTCGATTTTCTGGAACCTGTATAATTATCTTAATTCCATAATATTAATTATGATCCGCTTTGCATTCCTAATACCGAGATAGGCTAGGCATTTATAAAACAAATAGAAATTACTATACAGATTAAGAGAAATAAGATATAAGCTAAGGTTAAAAATAATTATCTATACCGTTATTGCTGAGGTAATAAATGAATTGAAACCTTTAACCATGTTATAGATTTTCAAAACCAAAAAGTTTCTTATAACTCTTATACGCTTGGAAAAACCCCAATAAATAATTTTTTTACCAAACGTAAAGCCGTTCGAACCGAAATTTCGTTAACAAGGACTAAAACTAAGCTTGTTAGCGAACTTTGGTTGTGGTTATTATCGAATCCAATGTTAATAGACATGAATTGTTTTATATTACATATATTTAAGGGTATTCATTTTTAATAGAGTTTTAGATTATAAATTTGCCATAAAAGTCGTTCGTTATACGCTTTGTATACATTATTTAACGAAGCAGTTTAGTACTTTGTGTCTACCAAAAGCTTCAATATCGTTTCCGTTTATATTATAACAGTAACTTAAAAACTACGTACCCATTAGCATATGTATTCGTTGGCCTCATTTACGTTATTCAAATCGATAAGTGAAACTTTATACAACTTTTTTTTTTACCCAAAGCCTAAAACACTGTTGCGATAGGTGATAATGAAGATATTGAAATCGATTATATGGTTTTCCTTAGGTATATTTTGGTTTTCGCTTTTATGCCCTCTTCCACAAAAAAACTTTTTTTTTTCAATACAGATAATGATATGTTATGAAACTTTAATGTATCGAAAGTTTGTATACCTGTTAGTACAAAGCTTTTAAAGTGGGCCATGAATATTAATGTGCACGGGTCACAAGTTAAACTAGTTATCTCGAGCCGTTTTTTATAGTACCTTTAGTAGGTGTTATACTCATAAATATTAGTCTTAGACAATTCGTAAAGTGGTTTTATAACACGTAAGATCATTTGAGGTGTGTGGTATTCTTTAAGATCCTTTGTTATATAAACATAAACATGTTGTTTAAGTCATTCTTGAAACTAAGTGAATACCTAAGTTATCCTACGGAGTTTGATATGTAAATTATACGGTGTGTTAATGGAGGTTATAAGTGTTCAAATTAGGTTGTAGCTCATTCGTTATAAGGTAGGTGACTAGGTTATAATTTCCTTTGTTTCATTGTTGTTGTAACATTAACTAATTAAACGGATCTTTTCGTAAGCTTTTCCAGTTTCATAATTGATTTAGTAAATAAGGCGAGTAGGAAAAATTCTATAGACGACGTGGATTGCTGGTTCAAACGGTTTCAAGAGAAATAAGCTTTAGGTAATGAAGGCAGCAACCTCTACTTGAATAAATTATTCGAATGGAATATTTTATACAGCAATAATTCAGTTGTAATAGAGTTTTAACTTAAACTCGTAGTTTTTATTTTTATTTTTAGGCATTAAAAGACTTGGTGGTAAAGGTCCCGGGTCTTCTTTTGGTTTTCATATTGAAGGGATGGCGCCGGCGGCAATGTATTATTAGGGTTAGTGTATGTGAGATGCTTTTATCTAGTAAGAGCAGGCCGGATAAGTGATTCGAAAGGTAGACTGAAATGAAAAGCAGTTTGGATACGTCGTTCTAACGGGTGTTTTGTTCACGGTTTTGTTCAAATTACGGTTCCGAGCTACTTCTTTTCATCTCTGTTTTATCATTTCATACTATAATCTAGCGAAACGAATTTTTACTGTTAGGGAAACTAACGAATATTTTGTGGCCTTTAAATCCGTTGAACTTTGAAAGTCTATTCCATCCGTTCTTAATTCTTTAAACCAGGACTTTAAATTATAATGATAGGTACAAAACACCAATTTTGCGTAGGCTAATACTTGTGAATAATACTCTAGATAAATCCTTTTGACTCGTACTGAGTGTAATACTGCCATAGCCTTAGTACAATATTTTTTAACATCGAAAACCGTATTGGAGTCGTACTTAATTCTGTTTAAAGACCTTAGGTAAACATTGAATCAGTAGTTATCCAAAGCATTTTAGCAGTTTTTAATGAATTTTTTTTGTGTAATTTTGCGACTTGACATAATGTTGTTGCATCGACGGCGCAAAAGACCCCTTGACTGTCTAAATATATAATATTAATAATTAACTTGTAATTAAAGTCCACATCATTTTAAAGGCAAAACTTTAGCCAGCGTAGGGCTTATAAGCATAGTTAACACATATAGCTAAACATTTCGATAATTTGAAGTACGTCTTTTCATATATCCGTATAGCTTACATCATTCAATAGAAATAAATGGCGTTTTATAACCGATATTCCAATTGACGGTGAAAAATACCCAATTACGGTTACTTTAAGTAAATAGCCTTAATTGAACGTATTTGGAGGAAAATCTACAAGAAGCCGAATTTTAACAGCAACGGTACAACTACTTTATTAAAGGACCAGATAAGCTGGTAAGTCGTATTCTGGAATTTAATTCCAAGCTAATTTATGTTATTTAATAAAAGTCAAAACTGTGTTTTAAGTTCATTACGTAAAACCTAACCGGTTTAAACTTCGTATTTATAACGACTATCCTGAACGATAATGTTCTGCCTTTACTCAACAAAACCTTTCGGTGTTTTCCTATTAGGTTTAGCTAAAAATTCGGGAACCTCGTCGCGAATGCGAGAAATTTTCGCTTTGAGGCTGTTCATATTTCGGCTATACTAGTATTAGGTATAATACCCTAAAAACAGTTGTCTTATCTTTTTAAAGGCGTAAATTTTAACGTCATATAAGCGTTAAACTCTTCATTTACGCAGTCTTCGTCTGTACTATATACGAAAGAAACGTTTTGTAAACCTAGGAAAATGCGGTAGGTGGTCTCCTCGTCTTAGGTTGTTAGGTAAGCGTTATTACCCTTAATGTCTATTTTTAGGGACATGTATTCGTAGTGGTAGACGTTAAAGCTATTATTTACCCCTTGGTACCTAATTGCATATATTGTAAAATTGGCTTTTATCCTGTCCTTCAATCTTCAATCGGCATAAAACTGTCGTTTGGTTCCAATTTTTTCATGAGCGGGGTAGTTAGAAAACCAGCAACCGAACTTGCAGTATACGATATACCACTTTTGTAAACCTTTGGGGCTTCAAATACCTCTTCGCAAGTATTACTATAGCCGCGGTGAGTTTCGCCTATTTCCAAATGATTTTCCCTATCCCTTAGTATGAGAGTTCTGTCTTTGAATCCTGTACTTTATACGCTCGTTTAACTTTAGGTATACTTTAAATTTACGATCTAAAATGTGGTGAATAATTTTAGGGGGTTTTACTTTGGGAATTAGGCTCTCGCCTTTGGTCTTATTAACTATAAATACTACTACAAGGCTTGCCTGTCGCCGTATAAAGGTCTTATGCAATATTTTAAGGCTTGTATAAAAGTCTTTCAAGTCTTTTTTTAGTCTCTAAATTATAAGGTGGAAATATAAGTTTTCGTGGTATGATTTTATTATGGCTAAAATAAATAGTTTGTTTACTTTATGATTTGGACTAGAGGTTATTTAGTAATTTCGAAACTTAGTTCATAAGGCGGTAGAAACTTCATATGAGTTGTTTTTGGCACTTTCCTATTAGCTTTCTACCTATTATTAAGTCGTATCAATCCAGTCTTTATCGTAAAGTTCGTATTTAATATTTATATCAAACTGGGGTTCTGGGCGGTTGTAATACTCCGTTAATGTATTTAACTTCTTAGGATAATATTTATATTATTTTTTGACTTACCCAGATATTATTCAAGGAAAAATGACATTTATATTAGACTATTCTATATCTAATCGTTTATATATACCAAATATAACACGTATCTTATTATCGTATATATCGTATAATTCGCCGCTATAGTTTTAATCTCTATTCCGAAGCCAAACGAAGTTTGTATACTTTATAAAATCGCTTTTATTAATAGGAAAGCGATGCAGTGAAAGGTTAAATTAGTGGTGGTAGTTAGCGGGTATTGGTTCATAAGGCACGTATTGGCGTTTTACACCGTTCGTCATTTTCTGGAACGGGTTGTTTTCGTTATCTCAGCCGCTCCCTCTATACTCGAATGGGGTGTTAGCTGTGTTTGGAAATTGGGTTGGTATTTGGTTTTATTTTACAGCATATATTGGTATAAGGGTGCATTATACCCGTGTAATTAACAAGGATTGTGGCTTTTTTTTTAAGGTCAATATTTCTGATTTTGGTCAAGGATATAGTATTAGGTCGTACTTCGTCTTATATTTTTCGTCTCATTTGTATTTTCCTCACCAAATGTATCCTTTGTTCCGTCAAGTAATATGCTTTTAAAAATCCTATTTGGTACACATTTTCATCCTCTCAGTCTGGAAATTCTCTAAACCATGTTATTTCGAATAGTGCTTTAGTAAAGAGGCCATTCCCGTCCTCTGGGGTATTAATGCCTTTACTTTGTAATTGAATTCGTAAGTCTTAGGTAATGGAGGAGTTTACTATTTGCTACATGCCTAATATCCAATTCGGAAATCATTCATAAAAATCATCTAATATATGAAGTCTCTGGGTTATCTCTTTACATTAGCGTAAAATCCCGGCCAAGATATACGTATTTGCCGTATATGGGTCTAATTTCTTAACTTGTGTATTAATAGTGATATTACCAAGGCTCAAGTCTATTTCGTACATTATAGATTTTCCGATTCCCATATAATCAGCCCAAAGGTTGAAGTAAACGTTAGATTCCCCTGTTATTGTTGGTATTGCGGCTATAGTTATAGGTATCTTGGGGTGGTTGGGTATAAAGATTCCTGTATTCCCCTAGAATTCTGGAGTGGAGTCAATTGATAATTTCGCGCGGTGTTTGGATTTGAATACGTTCAATTTTAAATTTCTGGGTGATGAGGTTTACTAACGGTAAATATAAGATTCAAGCTTAAAAAACAGGTGTAATTAAAGTTTCTAATATGTATCAGCATAAATAAATTCTAATCTATATGACATAAGAAGTAACTACAAACCAATTAGGCGTTCAAAATTGGTTTTATCAGATTTTAGTAATGTTATAGTAACCAAACGGTTACTAAGGTTAAATTTAGTGGGTATTCACTTAAAATATATAATGTCAATCTAAAAATGTATATATGGTAAAAAAATGTGTAGATGTATGGAGGTATGATATATAGTCCGGTATATGGGTTTTGGTTTGTGTTTGATAAGCGGTATGGATTATCGTATCGTAGCTTTATTTGTTCATAGAACGGTTTGATTGCTTTGTTCGTAACAGCTTTTAATTTAAGAGAGCGGTTTGGATGCTATATTCATAACCACTCCTGTATTTTTCGAGCGGTGTAGATTATCGATTTTAAATTGGACAGGTCCTAACGAATGGTTTCGAGACTTGGGGATCTTTGCTTACGTAGACTAGTGTGTAATAGGACGTTTTTCAATAGGTGTCTAGGTACGATAAGACGCTAAATAAGTTAAAATAGTAAATAAAATGATAAATAAATGTTGATAATCTCGTATTAAAGTTATCGTTTTAAAAGTTACTTAGCTTTTATAATTTTTCTATATATCCAATGTAATTCATATCTAAACTCAATATTAAAGAATAACCCTTTTGGACCGTTTTAGCATCTCTTTATGGGTACTTAATTTATATTTTTCGTTTGTTTCTCGGGCTGTGTGTAATCCACCGAGTTAATTACTCATTCGTGTTGGTAAGATTTTAATTATTTAAATAAAAGGAAAAAAAGAAAAAAGAAATTATAAAGATTATTATAATTATATGAAAAGATAGATAAACAAGAATAAATAATCCAGAGAGTATATGTTACGGATGTGAGATTATAAACCTTCTGTTCAGGCAGTAGTCCTTTTGCCATACGTTTTGGAATACCTATTTCAGACTGCTTCATGCATTGCCATGAAGTTAGTAATACCTATTCCAGACCGTTCCATGCATTATTCACTTTGCGTTTTGCAAGAATGCAGCCTGCAGCGTGACAACTTATCGTGAACTCTTTAGGAGTACACCATGCAATACAGTATACTGTCACTTTTCCTATGTATAATAACTATGAGGATATATCGTAATATCTACACTATTCTTGTTAATATATTTGAACACTTGGTTCAACAGTAAACTCCCTGTTTGAGCCTAAATAGTCTTTTTAAATATTTATAATCTATTTCCCTAAAACTTTCTTCGATTGAAGCTTTTTTCGTTTTCGAGTCAAGAATACAGAATCAATTATAACGTCATTAATAACAAAATTTATTCATGAAATTCGACAATAGTTTTCATGTTGATAAACAGATGATTCTTTCTTATCGAAGTTGAAGAAATCTGTCGAAGTGTTGAAAAATTACAAATTAAAATAATGCAGGTATTTTCATCCTTATATTTATCAGTTTTCGAAGTCCATTTATTATACTTTGACAATACCTCTTTATATATATTTCAAAGATCTTTGTAATTTAGGTTTTTGGTCGATTTGTTAAGTCAACTACTATAATAAAATAAGGTTCCATATTATTTAAGCAGTTTTATACAAGCGTATTTCCTTGAATCATGATAAAATAATCTTAATGCGGTTTAATAGTAATACTATGGGTGTATGGACGATAACTATTAAGCTATACGTTAAGGAAAAGTGAATATTGGGTCGATAATTCAAATATTTCTTTCCTTTGAAATTGAAAAACTTCATGGTGAAAGCTTTTTAAAGTTCTACTCTTATTATAAACCGTTGATATGACTATAATATAACTATAATATAATATAGTTCAAATGAGTAATATTATCAATATTGAAATATTTGGTTTAACCTGTCTTATTTGATTTATTCAAAGATATATTTGTTAAAGTATTTCATGTATTATTCGCGTTTTATATATATACTATGAAAATTTTACCGGACAAAAGAAATCAAACTCGATTTTTGACTGAATGATCATAAAATTCGTAGCTTTTGTCAAGAGTTTAAACGTTTTGATATATTTGATACATTAAATAATTTGTTCATTATATCATAACAATTTTTCAACATTTTACTTGGATATAAGATAGTTCAATTTCAAACCAAAACGTTGTATATAATTCAATGTGTTATTAAATAACGACATTCTCCTTTAAGTTAAGTGAATATTTCAAGAAAGCTGTTAGGTTAAAAATAGGGCAGTCTTATTTGGGCACCGGTACTAGAAACTTAATCATGATTGAAAATTTATGTAAACCTTATTAAATATACATAAAAAATCGATTTTTTTTTCTTTTTAATCTTTTCCCAAAAGATCCCATGAATAAAGTAATTCTTATATTGATTTTTAACCATTGTAACCTCGCTTTTGGTTACAAAACAGTAATTAAATATTTTAAAAAGAAGATAAAGATATAATGAATTTTTTTTAAGATTTGGGAATTATTTAAAAGGTTAGTTGTTAAGGAAAATATTACGTCAACTAAATGAATTACCGAAAGCTAGTCTATAACATGAACACGAAATTTATAACATTGAGACAAATATGAAAAATATGAAGTAAATTTTGATTACTTCGAACAATTACAAAATAATCATTTATTATAATTATTGTTAAATTTAACTTCTATTTATACTTTCATTCATCCTACCAGCCCAACTACAAGATAATCTATTCATAATTCAGTGTGATCATTGATTACTTTTTTGAATGAACAAGAACAAAGGTTTTCCATTAGAAATATACTAAAATAAGCTTGAATTAGCTTTAACAATTTTGAAAATGAGATATAATTGATTGTAAAAAAATAAACTAGAGTGGAAAAAAAGAGAACTAATATGATTCGATGTTAGGTTTCAAAAGGTTGACGTTGAAAATACGGGTTATACACCGGAACTACCCGCTTTTATCACGGCTTTCAAGTAGTTGTTTCAGCAGATTGACGTTCAAAATGACGAATTTAACATTAAAAGTGAAAAAGTTAACGTTGAAGGTAAATAAAACGAAGGGGGAATACCTGTTTGAATTACCGCTCTGCATTAAAAAATTGATTTCAAAGAAATATGTCATAAGGTAGACTATATAATTCAATATCCAATGAAGTTATTTATACCATACAATTATAATTTGAATAATGGTTAAAAAAACTTGACTACAAAATATTTCAATATAGTTCACGTTTACTTCATATTGATCAATAAATTGTCTATAATTAAGGAAAAGTAGTAAATTTGAATGAAAATAAAAATATGCCTATGTTGAATGACTTTAGTATATTCAGATAAAATGATTTTACCTTTAAAATGAGAGTGAATTGTTTGTTTAGATCAAAAATATATTTTTTTCATTTTCTCCAATAGTAGAATTTGTGATTTTTCATCCTTAAAAACGCATAGATTTTTCAACTACCCCAGTACTTTTCAAATTATCAAAAAAAAAAAAAAAATGTTTACTATTTCACTCTTCATCCAAAATATCCCAATTAGGAATTTACCGGTTTAATAAATGATATAAACTGAATTGATTATTTAATAACTTTGCATTAACGAATTTACTATATATTTCGTTTGTCTATATGTTGAATGTTAATTTCATAGCAATCCAATGTGAAGAATCATCAAGATCTACGAAAACAACATGTTACAAAATTTGTTTTAACATCGTTCCGTTTCACACCTTAAAATATGTTTATGAACTGCAATGGTCTCTATATTAGCCATCTAAGCTAACGAAAAAAATAAGCGAACTTGAAGTAATGAAAAACGTGTTTATTTGATAGGTACGAACTTATGTAAATATTATGTTGAGCATATTTAGTGAGCTATAATCTATGTAAGAGAATACATGCATGCATTGTATTCCCGGCGAAACTACATTCGCATTCATTTCAAAAAGTCGTTCATAATATAAAAAAACACATTTTGAATGATATATCCTTTTACTATTATTAGCTATATGTTTATATCGAAAAACTTTTATATTTGTAAAACATAAACCAATACTAATTAGGTTTAAAATGTCACTATTCTCATGTTAGATTGAATATTTTTGTGTTTTTTTTTAGTCATAATTTTTATCAATTCAATTTCCACATTTATATTTCGATTTCTTGATTTTATGTTTCAGAAAAAACTAAGTCATTCTCAAATTAATTCACAATTCACCGGATGAGAAAATCGTAAAGCAGGATTCATACTAACTAGTATAGACTCAAAGAACCTTACGCCATTTACACAATTAAAACTTTAGTATTCCTTACAATTTAGAGACTCGTAGGCTTGTAAACTGTAGCCTTAGTCTGATATCGTAATGATATCATTTCAGTCTCCACTCAACGCCTAATTTCACTGTAAATATGATTAAATGGGTCTCTAAAAAGGGCTCCTTCCAAAGCTAATCTAATCAAAAGAGTAAAAATCTATATAATAAAGCGGAAATAATTTTAAAACACCTCAATGTATGTTAGTGTCCGTACGTAGGTACAGTTATATACATTAAAGTATAGGTAGTGGCCCATTGATGTAACAATGCATGATGAGAGGATACTCTTATACGCGACGGCCCGTAGGTTAGGTGACAATATACAACATAACACTTAATTTGATTTACCGCAACCCTAAATCCCTTTAATAAAAATCAATCGCGCATATATTAGTCAATCCCTCTATAAATCATGTTTTATACTAATCTTTGAAAGCTTGTAATGTGCTTGATTATAGCTTAGGAAATTATATTACTTTAAATAATAGCCTTGTCGCATAAATATCTATTCCTACGCGTTACATACCGCCTAACTAGTTTGACAGCCCCGTCGCGTTTGCCGGCAACCCTTGTACGGACTTTTAGAGCCCGTCTCTATACCTCCTCCCGTCTCACTTTTTCCCCCTTACCCACCCTTTCTCTAGCTTAACTCGCTCTTTATGATTGAACGGAGTATAACTTTATAAAGGTTACGTATAGTCGCTTCAAAAAGGGGATCTATAACAGTATTTTTGTTGAAGGGGAAACGTCGGCGGATGATACATATTATGTTATAAGATATCTAAAAGTTGTATAAAAAGTACAATTAAAAGTCGGATACTAATGAATAATTATTAGTAGAGATAAGACGTAAAATTGAATGTATCTCCGTCTATATTAGCATCGCGTAGCTATTAGCCGCCTATCACGTTACTGTCGCCATAAAATTTCTTTTCAGACGCTTAACCGTATTGCGGCAGCCGTTTTGTATTGCCGTTGAAACGTTCAAAGGTTATGCGGCGTAGGAGGCCGCCGCGACGCTAATAGTTCAGCGGGACCCAACCATCGTTGAATAAGAGGCTGAGAACAAGGAAAAGAACCACATCCTTAGTAGTAGTGATATAAACTTTATCGTTAACGAGTCCGTTTTTATCGTCCCTATCCACTCGCCATTTTTTCCCTGTACTACCAGACTTATCCCCGCCCTCAACCCGTTCCAACGCTCTTTACCTCCCCACTAACAGGAACGCGGCCAAAAAGCTGCRGYTGAAAAACCGTAGAWGTAATAATAGTAAAATTGWTGAATTAATGAGTTGATAGCTATATAGTATAAGKGTAAATCCGGATATTTGAAAACGTRATTATYKTCGACAGGTATAKAATATATTCGTAACCAATGGRTTATAAACGCTACCTATATGAGTAATAATTCTTAGGTTCATTTTATTAACGAAAAACTATCCATAACATATACAAATAACTAAAATGTTTTAGGGTTCGYAAGGAACCTATATATATCGCACTTGTATATATACTTATTTGGTAACGTTTTAGRCAGATAACTCCATRATKGTTATGGTGCGATYTACGATCTTAACAAGTAGGAKCCAAATGGAGTTTACYATTAAGGTACGGTAAAAGCCTAAAAGGGGCTACCATAGCTAACCGTGTAAGACCTATGAGCATAACTCGTATCYAGCCCGTTACGTTCCCTTATACGTGCCGTAAATGAACCGTACCCGGTCCACGCCTAAAYCGGACCCGAACCGGGTACTGTCTATCTCGTTAAGTATACAGTTACGTAAATTATAAAGTTAATTGCTAGTAAATTAAGTTTATCATTTACCGATTTTTCCCCAGATATTATAAAGGTTATAGCGTCCYGTTRATTCAACACGAAACGTGGGATTTRATCGTTTGATACACGAGCAAAATTCGGGCCTRTAACACGACGTTTAAGRCGTGGTATAATATATCAGCCGATTCGACTTAAGTCATCGACATCATATTACCCGAMAATTAACGAGTCGTATAACATATTAACTGATTTAATATTAGGTTGTYAAYRTTGTATAACATGTCTTTTAACTTMTCGTAWAATATATMCATTWTTCTGCCCGTATTATATAATGTACCCATGAACTTAGTAGATGATATATCGGATTATCCGGCTCTAGATCGTTGGCCTCTTATAATATACCTTTKAAATAATCGTATAAAGTATTAACCGATTGAACCCTGAGATGCCGGCGTCTTATAAGGCGTCTTCTAACCAGTAGTATAAAGTATTGGCYGGTTTAACCATAGGTCTCCGGCGTCGTATAATATGTCCCTTTAACTTACTRTATAACGTATCCTTCTTATCGCCRGTACCGTATAATATACCCTTTAACGCGTTATGTAACATCTCGTATAATACGTAACCCTTACCGAATCCGGTATGTCAATACCTATAAATACCGACACCATTATAATCTTGAAAACATATTTTTTCTTCCTTGCATAACGTCGTTCGTAATTGACTATTTACCATTTTTCGTAACCATTTTACTTTTACCTTTTATATCTTTAACACTAAGTTCTACTGATATTTTTCAATTATTTGGTAATGATTTCGGTTGTCTTTCCTTTATAATAACAACTATATTAGAAATTTAATTTAAGTTACACCCTTGGGGTACCTCTAAACGGAGTAGTTATCCCTGCCGTCAAGTATAATACCTTATTATACACGAATTCCTTGTCATTAATTTCCTTCTATAACCTTTTCGTACCATAAAAGACTAATTCGTTTTTGAAGATGATAACGATAAAATTAAAACCTTCCCTTTATAGACCAAAGACGCGTATATTTAGTGTATTAACCATTTTTTTAATTTGTATATCTTTTTTTACTTATATCCGAATTAATAGGGCGTAAGATTATTATATATACTAAAAGATCTATCATAAAATAAGTTTATAAATTAGACTTAGGCAAAAACCGATTATTATTTCACCACTTTTCGTTATATATTTCAAGAATAATATTAATTATGGTTTCAACTGGTTTACGCGCGTTTTTATATCAATGATTTCTTACAAGCTAGGATAAATGTTATTTATTTCCTTTACGCGCAAGAGGTAAAGAGATTGCCTAGGTTATAAACCCGATTTCGTGCCCGTTTTTCTTTAGAATTAATTAATTAGTTCGCCTGGTTTCGTGATATCATTTTGATATAGAAATTCCGGTTTGTGCCTGCTGTATAAGCCTTTATATCTTTAACCTTAGTTATACGTCGTTCTTTCCTCTCGAATCCGTCCTCCATTAAAACTTCTTCGTCAAAATTAACGGTGTAATTTATTTACCGAGACAAGATTCCTTTAGTTGACCGTATTGTAACGTATAAAATTTTCTCTCTAGCACATGTTAATAAACCCATTTATATTTTTATAACGTTAACCCAAAAAACTAAAATTATATAATTAAGTCACTTATATATTTATAGCTCTTATAAGTTCAGTTTATAAAGTATGGAGGACGAAATTTAAGGATTGATTATTCGAGCCTCTATTTTACCTATATCTTTTTGACTAATTTTAATTAGGAGTATGTTAACTGAGCCAATCGCGAGCGGACAGCGAACCGTATCTGGATCGATCGCGTTGCCAGTACCTAAACTAGTATATTACAATCTTTAATAACCCCTATAAAGGGTCCGTTTTTTCGTATCGCCTCTCGTATTACTTTTCGTTAGCTATTATCATCGGTTTGTTTTAACGCCCGTCTTTTTTAACGTTGTTTGCTATCATTGACCTTATTTAACGTCCTTCCTTCCTAATATTATCCGACATCCTCAGCGTTGCCCGGCACTCATTTAGCCTTGGACTAACTCCCTTTGTTGATGCTAACTAACGCCCGCTACTCTTTTCATCGCTTTATTTCACTGACGTCACCTAATATCCAAATCAAATTATAATAAATCCTCTAATATTAATAAAGTCAATATTTTCCAAATCTTAAGAACTAAGTAAATTTATATTAGTTTATGATAAAAGCCGCTTTATGATCGGTCATGTATTTGAAAAATTCAGGTAATATTTACTTAGAATTACCTTTTATATCGTAACATTACTTATTAATGGATATTCTCCGTTCTTTATAAGTAATATTTATATCGAGGGTATAGGTGATTTTCCTCTTATAGGTCATTTAATATAAATTCGACGTTAACATCAAAATACCCAGTTATTCTAAACTCAAACATTTCCATTTTTCTCTTTAAATTTGTTTGAGGGAATAATATACTAATACTTTGCTAGTTTTCCTCATTTGAACTTATTGTATCACTTTTAGGTAACTAATACAAAGTAAACTCCGTTTCACCCTATATTTACCGCGAATTCTTTTCTAACTGTGTTTTGTTTTTTCTCAACATCTTTTTCCTTATCATCGAGAGTTAAAATAAATGGTAGGAAAATATCGAATGGAACTTATAAAAGAGGGGGTCCAACACCGCTGGCTCAACCCAATCCATAAAAAAAAAAGGTATTTACTCAAAATATTAGCAATCCGATATTAATTATAAAGCTAATTAAGCTTTTTATTTCATCTATTAGTTTTAATATCACGTAAACTTTACTAAATTTCTTTGCTCACTTCATATCGTTTTACCGAACGTCGGTAACGTTTTTGCTTCGTTTTTCTTTATTGCTAAATATATGCAATTACACTTTGATTAACATTCTCCTCTCATATAAATATACTAAAAATATAACAGTTAGTTCTGTTAAATTCATTTACGACACCGTATCCCTGTTAATTTTCCGAATAAGTAATGTTTTATTACTATTTATTGAACAATTCATATTAAACTTAGTAACCGTAGATTTCCGGGTATTCAACGTTAACTCATAAAAGAGGAAATAAAAAACCCAATTATATTACAAAAAGATGACGATATTACGTAGATAATTTTAAATTTTAAAATTTACATGTTTAATATTACTATTTCTTTATACATAATTCGCTTAAAATGGACATTATTTGGTTTTTGAAAAAACGAAGGATTGTTTAAAATACGTTTACTAAATCAAAATATCAATTATTAATACAGAAAGTTAATGATTTATAAAAATTTTACTATATATTTGGAAAAGAGTTCGCTAATGTATTAGTATTTATAATATACATAAATTCAAGTTAAAAAATGAAGAAAATCGATTTGTAACATCCAATAAAGAATAAAGGATAACTTTAGTAACAATCAGTTCAATTAAAACATCGACAACAATATATAATTAATATCAGTTTGAGATAAAGAGGACCTAAATGAGGCTTTATCGTATGATATGACGAGGTTTCGTCGTGTTACATTATGCATATATTAGATATAGGCGTCGAATATTTACGACCATCCTCTTTCAATAAGAATTGAATGACATAATGCAAATCAGCATGATTTTAATTAAATAACATATAGTAAACGAAACGTATGTTTATTAAAAAATATTGATATATAATAATTTTTATTTCTTTAATTACAAAGAAATATAGTCACATAATATACCTCGCAGATTAGTTTCAAAATTAATGATTTGTAGAAATTGTCTGGTTTCAACTAAAAAATTCCTAAATTCTACGAAAACCATCAATAGGCGAATTTTATATAACAGTCAATTTATCACTTTTTTTTTTCATAAACTCGTTAAGGTATCTGAATAAAAATAAGACGGGTATTTTACCTTAACGATATTATCAGATTTAATATGATATGGATTTTCAACGGTATTACTAGTTTCGACGTATTGAAATACCCCAATATTATCATTGATAAAAAGCCGGACACGGGCTGAGATCAAGGCAGTCCCTCTTTTAACAACCTTTCGAAAATCTTCAGTCGCCGCCAATTCACATATAGTCGCAATTAAATAACCAAACTTCCGTCTTAACGAATTCATTTATATAACCCGCTGTAACTCTCGTATCCTTAATATCAAAGTCCATTATGATTTAGTTTAATATGGTAACGAAAATTAGTTAAAAATATCGTGCGCGATATTCTTCAATTTTTTTTCTTTTACAATTTGCAGATTAACATATGTGAAAGAGCTCTTTAACTTACTTGTTTATATACTAAATAGTATGTAAAAAAAAAGAATTTCAAATTATTTAATATAACCTTGCGAAATTTAACGTAGTTAAGAAGAAGATTCCAATCTTTTGTAATCTATTAAAATTGTAAACAAGGTAGAAACATTACGAAATTCGCAAAACTAAGTTTTAAAATGAATTACTATTGCAAAAAGCTCCCCACCGGTAATAATATAATTCGTTTCGTATTTTTTAATGGCATAGAATGATAATTTATTAGATTCATGGTATTATCTTTATTCCGTTACTAAAAAAACCTTAAACTTCGGTTTTAATAATGGGTTTCTACTTATATTAGAACATTTGGATTATATTATGTCAAAATCACTACTATTATAAAAGCATTCTTTAAAGTTTAAAAGATATATTTCTACTGTTTCGTCTTAGTTTAACGAATTCCTGATTTCTTTCATAATACGAAACTATTCGTTAATTCAGAAAGATTGCTAATAAAATTAAGATATACGTTAACAAAACTTAGGAGACTTCAAACCTTTCGAATAATAAATGTTAACTCCTACTCGCACATCGCCCAGATTTTTTAGGGGTTCACCCGAATACTAATCCCCATCCTTATAATAAGACCTAGCTATTTTACCTTCCCAACTACAAATTTGTACGTTTTTAAATCCAAATTCAGCTTTGCGTGGCAAAAACGTCATGAAACCACGTAAATAAACGTTATGAATTCTTACTTAATACCGGATGAAATTTGAAGAGTTGTTTAGATAAATTATAAAAACATTATCTAGCATATTAGCTACTACATAATTAATATATAGGCAAAATAACGCCGGCGTATCCGCTAATTGAAAGGGGTAACTCAATTATTCGACTATTCCAAACCATATATAAAACGATTTTGATTCCTTATATGTAGAAAAGAACCGAATAAGGTAAAAGGCCGTCCGAATATTTAACATCCTAGTTTATATTGACATCGATAACGCCAATAAAGTCTTGGAATTATGAGTTCGGAAAAGGGGTTTTATTGAGTAAGATTATTTAATATATTGTCATGGCTCTAAAAAGGTTATATCTATTCTATTTCAAAATAAATAATAATGTAGTTATAACAGAAGAAACATTTAAATGAATCTAACTCTTATTTGTTGTTTTTGTAACCTATCGTAAACACTTCAAAATTTAATAAATCAATATTAAATGTATTAACGCTTATGATTGTTTTAATACAAATTTACCTTTTTTGAATTCATTATAAATTTAGTAATCGAGTTTCCGTTTATGCTCAAGTAAAGTTATTGTCTCATCCTTATGAAATATGTCGCAAAATTTTAATAATTTTAATAAAAAACGTAATTAATCCTTTTTCTCCGAAATATAGTTGTTGCCATCTTCTACAAAATTGACTTCATTTCATAAAATCTTATAACAGAACCTAACCAAAACCAATTCCTTATACGATATTCCTTTTAGTACAAATAACTCGTTAAGCCAATAAAACCCGATTTTATTACATCTTATATATCCTATGACCTAAAGAATATCATTATTATATCAACAACCAAACCTTTTGCACCATAAATTACTAAACGATTTTCGTCAAAATCTAAATTCACCTATTAATATTGTATTCAAAGTATTTCCTAGGCATATCCCGCGATATTCCGAGAATAATATATATTAATATCGGATCATATTATTGATTAATATTCATTACAAACTTCATTCATTCAGTTGTCCGTATATTTTACTGTAACGCTACTATCGTACTGAAGTTTCGAAAATATAAAACTCTATTATACCCTGTCCTTAACAATTATATTAAAATCAGGTTTGTAATATAATAATTGTTTAAATAGTATTCACTGCTATTCTTAGCAGGTTAATTGCAGTACATTTAGTTAAATTCACCTACAGTAAAGTTGACTGTACTGACTGCAAGTCTGTTGATTGTAGAGTGCCCGATTCAGACTGGAGCATGGCCAAGCAATTTGCTATACAAATTACAGTTCAGACCGGCTAGCTGTCTGCCAAACCTAGAACAATATATCTACTACTTTCAATGCAGCACCACCAGTTACTTCGTCCATAGAGATTCGAATCTACTACGCTGAAAAGATAAAGATGGCCTACTAATAATGAGGATTAAAACCAAAGTCGACTTGAATATCCAGAAAACAAGTATTATTAAAAGATATAAGAATAAAAATAAATTTTCGTTTATACGTATATCAATTAAACTAAATTCCTTATTACTAGATTTTACAATTATGTCGTCAAAGCTATGTAACTTCAGAACGAAACTATATTTAGAAATTTTGCTTTCCCCCTTATAGTTAATAGAAAACTCACATTTAACTTTTTCTACTTAAATTATATATACCTTTGTAAAACGTAATACCAGATGGAATTTGAAACCAGGTAAATAGTAGTCTGATAGGCTACAACATACATAACGCCTTGTAACATGCCTGGTCTGATGTTTCTTTACCGTCGTGAACGTCGCCTTATACTCAAAGTTGTAATCTCATACCGAATAGAATTATTAAAATAATTAGCCCGATATTGAAATAACTAACCGTAATTACCACGACACTATAACAAACAAAACTAAAAAACGTAAACCCTTATTATATTTATATTACTATCTGGCGGTTGCGTTTATATGTGTCCCGCCAATTTCACGTTGAAACGTCGTTTTCAGTTTAAGGACTTTAACTTATCGATGAATTCATAATATTTCCTTAAGGTTACGAAAGAATCTCGGTGGCTAACGCTTACCGTTAATATTTCATGACGAATACTAAACAATACGCAGAAGTATAAGCAGTTACAATTTACAACCAAAGGCTAATCCTGGTGGTCCGCTTAAACCAAGGGTATTTCGAATTTAATAGAAAATAATACCTATAGGTCTTTATTATTTATAACTAATACCTTTAATTCGACCATTGCTTTATCTGCGCGATAAAATTCGTCTAAGTTAGCTTCGAAATGATCGTAAAACTTGCCTATATTATATATTCCTTCGTACCAACCCGCTTCGAAATAAGCTGGAATTACTCATTTGACCGCCACCATATAATTACCCCATACATAAAAAAAAATGTATATTGACCTATGTTAACCTATATTTTATCCGCTTTCAATATTAATTCCATTATTCAACGGGTTTCCACCTACGTAACAGTAAATCCATCGAATTACGATTAATTACATAGTTTTCGCTTACCTTAAACCGGTTGGAAGCTAATATAAGTCGTGGTTAATTCGGCTTTGAATTATTAAATTTCAACTACAACTTCAACGAAATGAGATGAACAGCAAACAGTTAAAGTCGATTAACTGGGATAATATCATTACTTGACAATCGATGTGATATAGTTTACGGTATTTTACAGACGAAAAATATAGGCTTAAGTCGGTCCCTAAAAGGTAAAAAAAAATCTATAAGGGTTGAAAACTAGGTATTCACCGACATCCAATGTTTCCTGATAAAGCTAGAGTTTAGCACCAAATTATTTACTTTTTCCAACGATTAATCTATTTTAAGTAATATTATTTCGAAAAAAATAAAAAATAAACTTAATAATATGTTATAATTCGACCTTCATTCGTAAAATGAATATGTAAAAAATAAAGCTTATTATTAAAATAGGGTGAAAGAATGAAAAACGCTACCGTAACCTACCGTACAGGACCTATAAGCATAGCCAGTGCCCAGCCCGTCAAGTACCCTCACACGTACCGTATACGGACTATGCTCAATTTATCCCGTTACGTGCACAGTCACGTAACCTATAGGCTCAATAACAAATAGTCTTAGTTGATAACAATAATTTCTCAACTTTTAATAAGATGGACTAGAGTATTAGATGGATAAAGTTATGTTCCTTGTTATATGAATGGAAAAATTCGATAGGATTCTAGAAATTACATCGCTGTTGGCAAAATTATAATTCCACATACTCATTCTTTATGGACAATAGACTATATAATGGTGATCGTAAAAGTGGTAACAAAAGCGGTAATTATTTACTTGAATTCAATTTCCGGTACTTTAAGTTATTCTTCATCGAGTACATCAATCTACGTCTTATAAAACAAGTGGTTAAATTCCCTTTTCATTGACTGTATTATTATCAATATATAACCTTAAAGCAGGCTGTACGACTGGACTTTATTTCGTTCATAGAGGGTTTATTGTTATCGCTCAGATAACAGAATAATTTATCACTTGTATTTATCAGCTTATTCGCAGCCTCATTCCTGTCGATACCTATATAACCCAAGTATAATTTCACTATAACGCGGTTCGAATAAGATTTGGYTGCCRTGTTGAATTCCAGAAAATTCTATTACAATAAAATAGCCAGGTGTCACTATTTACCTTATATTATGTAGGTATTATAAACGTATATCGTAATATCGCCTATCCTAATACGGGTGAATACTTTTTTGGCCTCGGAGCGCATTCAAATCCTCCGCGTCAAAATAAAATATAATATGATTAAGTTAACCAAATCTCTTTGTTATGGCGCCGCTATTACAAAAGAACGTATACTCATAACTTATATACCTTGATCCCTTTAACATCAACTCGAGGCCGTTAGTATATGTTATAATATAATTGTTATTCAAATCAAAATTCTATATCATCAAAGTTATAACAGAGAATTTCTTTATGAACCTGTTGATAGGGGAGTTAAAAACTCTGACACAATATCGAAGGGCTAATAGTATTAGCCGTACAAAGCTAGTGGATTTCTTGTTGGTTACGAGTAACTCAAGTTAAAGTTTACCTGTTGGGAATCCCTGTTTCATATACAGAGGTTCACTAAAGTAGTAGGAGGTTATATGGTCTTTTCGAGCTTTTTATAGCTTAGTGAAGCGTTGGAAGCCTTTGAAAATGAGTGTAGTTAGTTACGTAATACCTAAAACAACGGTCATAACACGTGGAAAACTCAAATGCTATATACCATGACCCGTCTTCGAAATCCTAAATATAATAGGGTGCCAAGTAACGAAGGCATTTAGGAGGTATACGAAACGAAAGCTTTATTTTTCTAAGAAAACCTTATCAAAGGGCATTTTAAAGTCCCTAAAAGCGATAATGTTAAAAAAAGTTTTAGATAATAGGGTAATAATCTTGACCGCAGCTATCAAAAAGATTTTAATCTGGTTTTGGAGGCCTGTTACCTGTACCAGTAATATTCACTTTGCAAGTAATACGTAAATATAAGGACTATCGTATCGACGGCAGCGGTTCATAATAAATAAGGTAAAAGATTATACTTAATTCTTTAAAAACATCCCTATAATTCCTAGTACTCTTTAAAACCTTCGTTATATGTTTCCCTACGTAAGCCTTTCCTGATATGTCTTTGTTAAACCTAAGTTTATCCTATTATATACCAAAAACATTAATATTTGAAAGAGGGTTTATAATCGGGTAAATATGTTCCGCCTTGGTAGAGACAAGCGAATTAATCAGTTGTTCAAAGTTAAAAGGCTACAAAGTTCAATAATATATGTAAAATCGTAATATTCCAGTATAAATAAGAGCCTATTACAAGTCACCAATTGGTCAACCTCCTTAACATTAATTGGTACAACCTTGACATTTTATTCCTGGAAATCTAACGTTCTTTTCAAAGGAGACGTCGTATGCATATATAAAGATTCCTCTGGGGTATAACTTGGCGAAATAATACAAATTCATTGTATTAAACACTGGGAAAAGCGTAAAGACTAATATGGTATCACCATTAAGATTTGTAAAATCCGGAATCTTAATTTAATATTGAATCCATATAACTATTTTAGTTTAAATTCCATGAACGAAATTAAATAAACCTGGTTAAAAACTTAAGTATCTTATCTTTTTAATTGGGAAATCATAAAGTAATTCGCTAAAGATACTTTGTACATTGCGTGATTAAATTGATATAACCTGGTCGCCAGGAAATACAAATTTAATGTTATATGTAAACGATCTATCCAGGTTACGTGAAAACCGGTCTGACTTTTCACTCCTTTATTGTGAGTGAATATAACCTTATATAATTAAAAAACATATAGTCTAGATAATAATACGTTCTATCGCCTTAAAATAAACTGGTATAATCAGGATGAACTTCAACGACCATAAATTTAATAGGTACCAGTCCTTAAGCCTCGATATTATAAATACCTACAATTATCTCCACTTTAATAGAAACAAGTCTAAGCAAAAATACTGTTCATAATAATTATTAAAAGTCCCGACTATTACGTTTTAATACGCTTTAAATAAACATACGGCAATTTTGTCCGGCTCAGCCGAGGTATCACGTACGTCGATTTTATTACAACGGTTTTTTCCCTTCAATATCTTCAACCGTTAGGGATTATATATTTGTTTCTTACAGAAACATTTGAAAGGTAGTCCTGGGTATTATAAATGGATATAACCTTATAAAGTATATGTAGTCGTCAATCCCGGTATTATTATAAGTCGTCCAAAATAAAACAGCTGTTAAATTAAAATAAGAGGGTTCGAAACAGCTACAAAAACTTATATTAGTTAATAATACTACCTACTTTCAATAGGCCCGTAACAAAATTAATTTCATTTCTTTCAAAGCATGCTTTAACCCGTTATACTTTTACCAAAAGGTTTCGACGTTCAGAAAACATCATACTGCGAAATGAAGTTGTATTTACTTGTTTAATATATAAGCGAACCCGACCAAATTTAGGGGTCTATTATTATACAACTTTAACTTATATTATAAGAGTTCTTTCGATTTACATAAGGTATTATTATATAAATGGGAAAACGTCTTCACCTATCCACAAACAGTGAATTTGTCCTCGATATATTTGATACGTGATAAAAATGTTTCGCATGTAATGATTAGTTTTATTAACTTAAAGGATATTATTTTCGATGTTATAAAGAGTGAAATAAAAAGAATTTTAAATAAACGCATTCAAAGAGTCGTAAGTTATAGTTTGTTATACGATACTATATTCAAAGCAAGTTGTATAGTGGTTTTAGCAGCTAAAATATGAATAGAAGCAAAATCTAATATGTAACCAGACCGATACATAAAAAGTTTCCCTTTCCATTAATATATATATTTACTAAAAGGAACGAGTTGTTTAAAGAACGAGGCGTTAGTGAATTTTTAGGGTTCATATCGCCTGGCTATATATGAGGTTAAAATTAATGTTTATGATGTTTTAGCTTTAAGATAATTGAACATATAATTTTGGCAATATTTAATAAGTAAATTAGTGTCTATATATATCAATATATTCTTTGATTTTATCACATGACGATCAGGAGTTCTGTCAGAGATTTCAAAGTATTAAGGTAGCGGTAAGGGTTGCCCTTCATCAGACTATTAAAAGTATTTAAATCCGAATTAATAAAAGCAATTCATAATAGATTTAATATATAAGGGTGTCTGTGGCTAAATTAACTATTATTAAAAGTAGATTGTATACCAGGTAATGTTATTTAATGTTTTACTCGTTTTTTTAACGAACAATAATTTTTAAATGTTAATAATATTCATATATTCGTTTATATAAACATGTAAAAGACTTGATGTACGGTCTTTAAATTACTTTTTTTTACAATATTGTCGTAAGCCCCGTATATATTTTCGGTGCTTGATAACACTGAGTCGCCATAATTGTACACGACATGGCCTTATTTAATATTTCGAACGTTAACGTTAATCTAGTCAGGGGTAGCGGGAAAATCTCTGGTTATCTCATTGTTTTAATCCGAAAAAAATATTAATCGCGATCTATTGATTGGGTATAATGTTTGAGAAAAGGGGAAGATTTATCTTCGCTATAAAAATAGCTGTGTTAAATATAGTAAGGTAGCCTTCGTATAAAGTATTAAGTTTGGTCGTAGAGACGTGTCGAATCTCTATTACTATAAGTTTTCAAATCCTAATATTATCGTTTATAGTTTAACATATTTTCAATTCAATCGAGCTAAATTTAGAGCCTATTATTAACAAGTTAGCCGGCCTCCAGCCGGCCGTCTTTGAAATAATAGAAATTTTATAAACCTTACAGAGACAATTGATAATATCAAAGGTGATTATCTCTTTTTTATAGGCGATGCTAGCTTTATTCACTTCGAGCGAAATAATGTCCAAAAGAGGGGGTTTATATAACTATCACTAATTAACCTATAAATCTACATTATAGTTAGTGCTTATACATTGAATAAATATCGCTGAGCGAACTCTATCCCTTTCGGCTAAATACTATCGTATATAAATAAAAAAGATTTTCTCTTTGTATCCTCTTTTTACTAGGCAAATATTCACTTTGTTCAGTTTTGGGGTAACTATCTCATTAACTAGTATTCCTTTAACTTCTTTTATATTATATGTAGTTTTAATGAAAAACTTAATCATCTTAATTGTTCTTTCGAAACGCGGATATATTTTCCGCCCTTTCGTGGAAATACGGCCGGGAATTTTTTATATATCAAGCAAAATCAATTATAACAATCCTAATTTCAATTTGAAGCGATTAATATTATTGATCTCAAATAGTTAATTACAACCACGTAAATGAATGAATGTATAAGATGGATATAACGTATTTTAATATATTTTTATAAGAACCTTCCCTCGGCATATTATGACAAATAACGTTTATCCGTTTCCTTTCATTGCTCGCTAATCCCTTAACTCCCTAAAACCTAAACAATCGGGGGAAAACGCAATTTAGGTAAAAATACCCTTATTCATTTTTTAACTATATACCAATACATAAACCTTCAATATAGTAATCCCGTATTAAAGTTAAATTTCCCTCTTTATAACCTTTGAAACCTTAATTACATACACTTGAAAGGGGGGGAAAAAATGTAAAGGACACCTTTTACTTCATACCTATACCGGGAATAGTAAAACGAGAGAAAAATTCATTCGAACGAATAAATTAAAACCGTTAATTTATTATTCCAAAAAGATGATTATCAATTTACACATTGGTTTAACCAATAATGTACCCTGTAATGGAATTTTTAATCGATTTAATAACAAACAAGTTAATTTATACGTACTACACGAGTATATAACGAAGGGGAAACCCTTTTATATTATGCTTGAATTCTTTCAAAACCATAATCAAAAGCCTTATATTTTCCTTTTTTACCGCTCTTTATAATCAAATAAATTACGTAAGGTAATATTTCTAAAGTTTGCAAATAAGGGTTTGTGATCTCTTGAAGTATCTTTATATCCATTGTAATGCAAATAAAACCCTCGTTTTATTGTAACTAGTTACCGCGATTTATATAAACAATGTAAAAGGATTGATTCATTTTTCAACGGGGTAGCCAGTAATATAGACGTCTTTGTATAAACAGTAAAGGATGCCGTAGCAAAGTCATCTTGAGGTAAACCTCGTACCCATTTGTTTTATATGGATAAAGACGAAGCATTGATCTCTATCGTCGGTTCGCTCGTTTACGCCGCCTGGATTCTGCCTGTGAAATGGTTAATAACGTAGGCTGAAATACATAATGCTAACGTCCGGTATTTCGTAGAACATGACTAATTAAAGTTAATAATGAAGGAATTAATAACGTATTCATAAGCTTTATATACGGACTAGCGGGTTTCGAAGTCGCACCTCTACACTTCGAAGGCCTTATATAGGAACTCGGCGTTAAAGCTCTGAATACGATAAATAATAGTATCCTTCTTCGCCAGGGGTGTACCAGTCACCTCGAGCCTTTACTAAGGTCTTTAGATACTTTTCAAAGGTTGAACAGCCTTTTCAAGCTCAATAATAGTACGTGTGGCCGAACAGACTCTTCTAGTGGTAGCTATGGAGGGGGTCATTAAAGAAATTTCGGTAGCGATGTTAAGGTATCGTATGTATATCTGGTATCAGCCCTAACAATTGTGTGGGCGGCCTTTGAAAGTATCGGGAAGAATGTTAATATCGATTGTGAGACCGCCGTAAGTTTTTTTTACCCTTGTCGCGAACTTTTTCACAATTATTACAAGCGTGAACCGTTTCGCGACCGCCGCAATCGTTGACTCTTTTGCAACCATCACTCACGTGATCTCCGTGAGCCCAATTTCCCTTTTTGCTATCACTCTTGAGATAAACATATTTAAAATCCGAATAGCATGGTTGCTTAATACTCAACCAGGGGTATTTGTTGATTAAAATGTTAAATACTTAACTGCTTGATCCTGAATATTCTAATTTAGGGGATTTGAGTAATATAATCGTATGTAAAGATGTATTTTCTATCTATTTATGAAGTTTCTGATAACGTTAGGATATCTTAATCGATATTTTTAACAACTTAGAGAGTAAAATATCATAAACATTTTCCACTCTCTAACAGGGATTTGAAGTGCGTCGCTGAACAACGAAAGTCACTTTTCACGATTTTCTTACGATGTTATGTCGTGGCCACGTATATATTCAATATATTTTGTCAAATCATTTCGCTATAAATTTGTATACGTTCTCATAGATTAAGGTAGGTTATGTTTTTGTTCCATGATATGCTGAATAAAAAATATGGTTTCCTTAATATATGCGGACAGAAATGTGTTTCACGCGAGTTATATGTATTTTGCTACTTAATAACTATGATTGGTATAATGTTAAAATTGTTATATTATCCACCGGAAATTAGTCTATAGAGAAGTATTGAGCTATAACATGTAGTAATTCAATAATAAATTAATACTTAGCGAATGTTTTAGAATTTTCAACTGTATTACTCGCAGTAGAAATACGGCGATAGCCCAATTATTAGCCCTTTTTTTCTCTAAATACTCGCCACAGGTTTAATTTTTTGTATCACCGCAAATACTAGCCTCGTATAGATAAGTACCAGCCTCGAGAGCCTGAAAAGAATAAAACGAGGTACCATATAAGATATTTGAAGATGTGTAACCGTAATCGTAATGGCGATTAATATCCTTGCAAATGTACCAATTGAAATCATAGTCGAGGTAAATACGAGTAAGATCGTGATTATCATAAGCGTGAACATGATGAATATCGTTATCACGAGAGCTATATTGACTAAGCTCATGGTTAAAATAGTAATTAAAAAGTTAATAATGTGTAGTCCTAAGTAAACAACGCTAACCATTGGTATTGGGAAAACCATTCTCATTTTGTATACACAGCTTTATACAGAAATTGGTATTACTAAAACAATAAATTGGTTTATGGAATCAAACTTAATATTGAACTACCTATGCACTAGATCTATGTATATTGTTATCAAAAATACTACTTTCGCAATGCCTTATTAAAATGCATAGAGGCTTACATATGTCGAAACAACTTTTTCTCAAAAAATATAAAAAAATGTTGATTATACATCTACCGTATATTACCTATATTTATTGGTTAAGATAATATCATGAATAACACGTGAAATATTATCATTTTTGAGGTTAAACTTTCTAACAACGAGGTGGTATTCTTATTTGTGGAATCTGTATTTACAACTTGTTATACGTGCTAACTTTCTAAACAAAAACCATATATTTTTTCTCGACATAAACTCAAGAAAAACCATTGTATATAAATTTTCTTCATCATGTTACTATCATTGAACTTCTTAATCAGAGTCAAATTTTTAATAATGTAATTTGTTATTTTGTTTGTAATATTACTTAGGTACATTGGACATTTCATATTTTGCTCAATAAATTTAACGAAATACTTGCCTTATTGCAAGAGATATATCAATCATGCTTTATCAATTGTCTAGATGTAAGCTTTTTATTAACGAATAACTTGAAAATGCCACGAGGTATCCACATTTTATTGTTCAATAACGTGATTTATTATAGAAACGGCAATTTCAAAATTTCATTATAAATATAAAAAAATATTATACAACCCTTCATCCTCAGATCCACTCCAAATACCCGACCTTTATCCTATTAAGTCAAACTATACATGCATTCATTCAATATATCGCCCTCTCTCAAGACAAATCATCTCAGTTTACCCCTCAATACTTATGTGTTTTTAATATTTTCATGGACTCTATTATCCCTTATATTTTGTAACTTCATTATCCTATTATTAGGGCTCTTTTCCTTTGTAATCTCATGCGTTTAGTAGTCATTACTAAATATGATGATAAAGCCTAATTTTACGCAGACTCAATGTCTACTCTACAGCTTATTACAAGAGTTATACTCTTTTTTTATGATTTACTATCGACGGGTGATTCTCACTATATTTCCAGTATAGTGTGACCCTTGCTAAAGTGAAATCCATACATATACTGGAGGAAAAGCTCGCAACTTAAGTGATCCTATCCACAACAACCACCCTATTCGAAAATTACGATTACTTTTAAACTATACTGAACAATCTATTGAATAAACCATGAAAATAATTTACTTTAACAAAAAAAGTAGTTCTTATTGAAAACATAATCTTACACACCTATAGCTATTTTTGGGCAATGAATTTTAGGTATATATTAAATGTCGTCAGGGTCTTCTAATTTACTGTGTTGGTCTTTACTACGTATCACGACCTTTTAAAGACTACAAATATGGACCATATTTGTTCAAGTTCATCTACGTCTGACATAAAAGAGGGCAAACACTATAGTATGGACTCAGGACACTAGTCATTGAGTCTATAGGTTACGTGACTGTACATGTAAAGGGATATACAGTACCCTACCTAGGCTCGGTCTAGGAGCGGTCCGCATATACATATAGAATATGCGAGGGCACGTTATAGGCTATGTACTGACTATTCTCATGAGCCCTATACGAAGGACCATTATAGCCTTTTCTAGTTTTCCGCCTGTACCTTAATAGTGAACCTTATTTGGCACCTATTTCGCTTACTTTCATTGGTTGGATTTCAATATACTATTCTTTTTTTTTAAAAAAAAAATCTTGAAAAGCATATTACTTATAATGAACGAATCAATGGCAAATAGAAATAATTTTCCGTTACACTATAACTTTATGGAGAAGGATGTGACGTCAAGAAACATACAGTTCTCCACCTTTGTAAATATACGTTTTGCCCTGTCGGTGCCGATTAAGGTCAATGTTTCTGGCTTAAAATATATTATAACGTGTATCGCGTTTATTATAAAATAAATATCATAGATTGATTAATTGACTTTTGCTTTCGACCTTATATCCGACCTCGCCTTAATTGTAGTTAAGATTAAACAATTAGAATCCGACCTAACAGTTATTCGTAATGATTTTCTAGCGTTCAATGGTATCCAAAACTGTCATAACTAACCGTGATTCCACGTGTTAATTATTACGAAGGCGGCGACGCGTGAAACGAATTAATCTGTATTAAAGGCCAATAAAATGTAAATTGGGGAAGGTAGGTATCCAATTCTTGATATATAGGGTTATTATACGTCGACGGTAAAGTAAATTATAACGGTATATAACGAAATCTGCAGATACAAAAGAATATATTGAAAAAATGTTTTTCAATTATATTAAGGATATTTTGAAGGACCTTTATCGCACGCATAAAGCTTTTGTTAACCTAAAGACATAATTTAAGCTACTAAAACTTATTTTTACTATTTACTCTTAAGTTATTGATATTATTGGTTTAAATGAGTGAATTAAAATAGCTTTCGCCTGTGAAGTGAAATTAGTTAGGCTTCGTCATATCCCTACATATATGCGAAAAATCAATTACGGAAAGCGTTAATCGTATCTATTTTATCGCGGCTTTGGCGAAATACTACGAGCTTGCCAATGAATTAGAGTTTTGAAATTTGAAGCGACGTTTTGGTCAACAATTATTGGCACCCATATAAATATGACAAAAGTATAAAGAAATAGTTATAAAGGAAACCTATGCATTTTAGGTATCATCGTTAATGGGTCGCCGTAATCACGGATAATTATTACAATAAACCCGTTTAGTATAGGACTAAAAACAAAAACGTAGGGCGACGTAGATGACGGCGAAGAAACGCCGGTAGAGGTAAGTAACGGAGAGTTCTTTACTTCATAATTCAATGGACCACTACCAACGTAACTACAAAATTTACCTGATTTTACCACCGACATAGGTGTATACAATCTCAGTTGAAAAGTTAAATAAAGATTCCTTACTAACAGCTACGGGAAAAGACTACTTCCTAAACATAATTTCGTTTAATAGTAACATAAACTTAACGAAGTAGATATAAGATATAGTAAAACAGATTTTAATTTAAAAAAAAAAACAGATAAACTAATATTTATTACTTGTTCATATATTTTTTATAGGACTTACTTTCTCAATATTCGAGTAGGCTTTGGTCATCTTTATTATTGTATTGTTAGTGAAACTTGAGTATTAATATTAAGATTAAAGTATATTTGACTATTATATCTTTTAAATATGCTTACGATATTTGAATTACGGCTTAATACGCGTATTACTCCAATAGTCAAGTTTTGTATAAATACTAGGAAATAGTAGAGTCCAATATTAATATTTATTTTTCTCGGAATAACACAGGATATGAGTTTTGGATTTTTTTGATACGATATCAACAGGTGATATTATACCTCAACGGTTATCACTTAGTATACCATAATTCAAACGGATTAGTTACCGATATAATAATGATAAGTTTCAGGCCAGAAAACACACAAAGGTATTATGGGATCGGGTTTTATTGGTTTGATAGGCCTATTTTAGCGAATAGTATAATGTATGAGCCGTTAGTCGTAAGTAGTTTTGGTTATAAGTTTTAGTAAAATAACGCGGATTTTATATTTGATGGCGCCGGCTACCGTAAAAAAGAAGGAAAATTAATTTCGTCTTTCACCTGAATTAACAAAGTTTTGCGACGTATTTCCTAAGGAAAAGGCAATAGCGTTACCCCTATATGAGATAAATCTCAACTATTATATTTATATTGAACTCAACGAAAATGGACATTTACACAAAGAACTATAGATACCGTTATACCACATATTACGGGATTAGCTTTTCGAATTTAGGTGTTACATTACAAAGTCAATAAATAAAGGATATATTTATTGGAATGATTTAACGATTGTGGCACCGGTACTATAAATTTTGACGTCGCAGACAGGATAGCAGTGGTTCATTGACTACGGGATATTGAATAAAATTTAAAAATAAAATTGTTTTTCTTACTTTTAATTAAAGAAACCCCACGTTTATTATAGAAGTCGATAAAATTTCCAAATTTAGGTATTCGAATGGCCTTTTATTGTATCTGGGTCGGACTTAAATAGGAAAAGTCAACGGCCTTTTGTATACATTTCGAATTATTCAAGTAATTAATTACTTCTTTTCGGTTAGTGAAAATGTTAACAATCTTTTAAAAGTATATTCATTATATAATAGTAGATATTCTCAAACACTGTATTAATATTTACTTGGATAAAGTTTTTATTTTTTTTATTCAATACCAAATAAGACCATATAACGAAAATTTTCATGGTTTAAAAACGCCTTTACAATATCGGGTTGAACTTAAACTTAGAAAAGTATAACGTTGAAATTAACAAGATCATATCCTTTTTTTTATTGTAACAGTCAACGTAAGTATTCGGGTCGACTCCGAGAATGTACAGATAATACGTGGATAAAAACTTTACGAATTATTCGGATGGTTCATTTTTTTGAAAAGTTTTACTAAATTTTATCAATACTTAATTGTTAATTCATGAGAATTGAATGATTACTTCGTTCGACTTTATAACAAGGAATTCGTTTAATCTGCATAGATTGGGAAGAATACGTATTTTTAACAGTAAAAAAATATATTCGTTACACTGAAGATTTTAATAAATTAAGATTCAAATCGGTCATTTTCAGTGGAAAATAATTACTTGAGAATAATGTTTTTGCGGTTTTTAGCGTAAAGGAACCAGTATAACATCCGAAAGCTAAGATTATATTATTCTGTATCATTAACGGATGAGAAGCGTAATCAAACTATTAACAATATGGATCTTTTCGCCGTAGTACTCCATTTAGATGTATGGCCTTCGGAATCAAGTAAAGTAGGCACCAAGTTGACGATTTTAACGGATTATAAGTAATTGATTTTTTTTTTTTTCGTTACACTTGATTTCGAAAATCTAATCTGGATTAACCGTTTTTTTCTTTCTCTTTTCCAATACCCTTTACGATACCCACCCGTAACTCAAGACGCGTATCCAAATATATTGACCCGCAAATTACCACATAAAACCAATGTTAAGGAACGCCGCAAGTATGAATTTTGAACCTTTCTTCATTGCAATATTCAATGTAATGATCATGAACTTATATATTATAAAAACGTATATTACGACTGATTATAACAATCAATTCGTTAGAACAAGAGCTTAGCTATTAGATTGTAATAACATATACTCTGAGGGAAATCCGGAGGATCCCGGAGTATCGATGTTAACGGGATCGCCTCGGGATTGGCCCGCGCCCACGTCACTGATTATAATAAGTTCGGAGGATGTCGAGGTGTTAGCGGTTATAGTTTGTCGCGAACTCAGCCTGCATTAAACCCGTTCATCTCTTTAACGTCGAAAAGTTACTTAAATTTTGAGCTGGGTACTCTTACAATGTAAAATGATTAAAGAACAAAGAACGATCCATTATATCAAGTTCTCCGAGTATCTACGTTAACGGGATCGCCTCGGGCTTGGCTTGGGCCCGCGTCGGCTATTATAATAAGGTCGGAGGATATTGGAGTATCAGCGGTTATAGATCGTCGCAAGCCCAAACCGCGTTAATCCCGTTCATTTCGTTAAAGTCGAACAGTTACTTTAATTTCGGACTGGGTATCCTTATAATGTAATATAATTAAGGAATAACGAATAACCAATTATATCAAGTTCACATACTAACTGTTACCGAAAAACTTAGATGCTTCCCAACTAAATTAAGATATTCTATGTAAATTACAAACTATAGGATCAATTCGAATAATAGGTCTGGTTACTATAATCAATGATTACTACTTAATAATAAATTATTAAGAACAAAATCTTTATAATAGACTTACGACTTTCATATTATGGGTTATCCTGGAAGAAAAGTCCTATTTCTAATCCTTTAACGGAATTGCTATTCAAAGGGAATAGTCCTAGATATTCAACATTTATATGGAATATATACGTAATGTACCAGTACAAAACCTCGTCTTATATTACCATGATGCTTCCTTTTACACCTCTCTATCTTAAATCGTTACTCATCATATATTTTAATCCCTTTAATTATTTATTTATTCATTAAAGATAACCGCTCTCGGTATTTATTGGTTTTTACAGCCCCTCATCAATATTTATCTTACTCGATGCCACGTAATTTATAATTTCCAAAACTCATACGGAGTGTTTTCAGGATATGCGATAGCGATTTTATAAATTTCCGGCTTTCATTATCAATGGTCGCGGTTCAAATTAGGTTATCGTATTTTAAACAACTTTATATCTTTTAATCGAAGTTAATTACTTTCCTCAATGGTGTACTACACATAAACGGATAAAATTGAAAAATGACTAAATTGTAGTGTTTATGATCGTTCATGGACTTTCATCACCTTTTATTAGTATCACTATGTATTATATTTTATCTCTTATCAATTTATATTGGATAACAGGAAACAGATGATTGGCGGGTTTAGTATAAATAGAATGAATCATAATTGCGAAACATCATTGATTCCTGCGTTAAACAGAAATAAAAATTTATCTATTAGTTTTGTGGAACGAGCCTTCGCGTTTTTAACTCATTTACGAGTGGATACAATGTAGACACATCGACAGTAACATATATTTATCAATTGATGAAAAGAACAATAAAACTTGGGTGACTCACGGTGGCAAGGTATAAGATAAACGATTGATTTTAATTAAACTTATGTAATATTAACACCAAACGCCTGAATAAAAAGTTTCACTAACTCTGTAATTATTACCAGGACGTCGAAGTTTTGAACCCGTTAAATATAGTTTTAACTATTTCTGCACAATACCTTGTATTTTGGGTCTATTTAGTTAATTGTAAAGATAAGAACCACTTTTCCTCTCAGGTTTTTTTCGAGTTTTTCCTGAAACAAGTCTTTATTATTAACGATATAAGTTGGAATATATATGATAAATTTTAAGTTGAAGATATTTTCGCTACGAAAATGGGGTAGGGTAGTCATTATTATTCATTGCTTTAAAAAGGGGATATTATAATCGGGAGTATGAATTATGGAACATTATTAGTATAAAGTAACCTTATAAATTCGAAGTGAAAAAGGGAAACGCTCGATTTCATAATAAGCCGGTATTTTGACATCAGCGTCCGACATATCTTAAATTACTTACTTTAAATAAATCCTTTTTACATTCGTAATGATTAAATGTTAATAAGGAAAGGGGAAATTCTATTTCTATGATAATATAATATAATATATAACGTCGGGTATAAGTTAACCAGCTTTAATAGATCAATATCCGACCATAAATCGCTTTTTACATCGATTTATTAAGTTTGACCTATCTTTTTTATTTTTTTTATTATCGTTTTTAGAATCAAATCGTAGTTAATGTTAAATAACCCATTATGACTAGTTTTGGATACTAAAAAAAGTCAATTGGAGCAAACGACACAAAGTGAAGCGGGTATTAATTTACGCCAACGAGTGTGGCTAACGAGAAACCTGGCGGGAGTTAGGTGAAACCGACGATAATGGGTACCGTTAAATAGGGCGAATCCTAATGAAAAGAGATAAAGTTAGTGAACGAAAGGTGGGGGAGGGGAGGAGGGCGATCTTTTAAGTGGGATATAAAAAACTATAATATTTTAATCTATATACGAATGATGCGGTCGATACAACTCCGATTATTAACTCGTTTACAATCGAATCGTTTAACACACTTCGGATTAAAGTTAATAAATGGATACGAGTGAATAAAAAGCTTGCATGGTTAGACTTTAAATGTTGTTCACTAAATTTAATAGGACGAAACATATTTTATCTATAATATATATAATTTACATAATTATATTATTATATGTATTTGGGCTACAATTTTGACAATAAATATAACTGGTATTCTAATACACCAGAGCAAAATATGTTTCAATATTATATGGTTAGTTAAATGAACTCTGTTATAATAAATAAATAAGACGATCTATAACGATCGCTTGATTTTATGAAAATCACCGGACCGACAAAAATATTACGACGGAAACGTACAATTAACATTATAATAACTTACATCCCTGAAAAAGTAACAACACCCTAAGTTTAAATGATATCACGAAACCAGGCAAATTAATTAATTAACTCGTAAATCGTGGAAGAAGAAACGAACTTATAACCTGAGATTTTTTATTATTATTAAGGGGCGAAGAATAAAATGGAATTACCCTTTGCGAAAATTACAGTCAACTATCTAGTTAATACGCCTAAGCACAGCGAAACGATAATTAAACATATTTATTAATTATATTATAAGACAAGGGTAAATTTACAGGTAGGCTTTCTCTCAAGTTATTTCGTTGACTTACCATATAATATTCCTTTCGGAAAACCCTATATCGATCGGTACGGTCATCGTGGATATAAACAAAGAGTATTGCATTTCTAAGGAAATGATATATAGAAAATATAAAGGTTTCCTTCACCTACAATTACAAACGCTTTCGTTGGTCCATGTTACAGCTAGAATAAAAAAAAATCCCTTATAACTCGACGAGTTTACAAAATATAATTAAAGATAGGATATTTGAATACAAAAGAGCGGCATATTTTACGAAGTAACTAATTAGTATAACTAAGAGGGCTAATAATCATATAACATAAACTGAAACTATTATTAATATTTGTTTTAATGTTAAAGAAACTAATAAGGTACGAAAAGTCAATTACTAAATAAAGGTAAAGATAAAAATCGACAAAACTATTATAGTCTAACCTACGATGGTAAGCTAAATAGGTACCAAATGAGGGTTACTATTAAAGTACGGTGAAAGACTAGAAAAGGCTACCATGGCCCGCCGTGTAGGACCTAATGCTATGACTAGTACCTACTTCGTTACGTGCCCTTACTTATACCATATACGAACCGAGCCCAGTCCGCGCCAGGACCACACCCGGACCGTGTTTTACCTATTATATTACGTGTATAATTACGGAATTTCTAAATTTAATAACTGATAGAATTAGCTTACAATATATCCCTTTTTCACGTAGATATTATACGGGTTACAATGTTCTGCTAGTTCAACGAGGACCGCAGTATTGATCTGTTTAATATATGAGATGGGCGCGAACCAAGAACGTAACGTTAAAAGTATCGTATAACGTATCGGTTAATCCGAACTTAAACTGCAGGCGCCGTATAGGACGTCTTTTATAGAATCTTATAAGGTATTTGCCGCCTGAACTTTAAGTCTTCGACTTCGTATAATGCGCCCTTCAACTTATATTATAATATATGTATTTATTGTCGCTTTACCTGTATGAAATATCCTTCAACGTGTAGTATATTATATCGGATTGTTCTACCCCAAGCTACTGACGTCGTGTATCGCGTCTTTTAACAAGCTGTATAACGTATTAACAGGTTCAACACCGGGTCGCCGACGTCGTATAACGTAACAGCCAGTTAAACCTTAGGCCGCCGACACCATATAAAGCGGCCCTGATCTTGCCGTATAATTTTTTTTTTTTTTGCCGCTGATACCATATAACTTACCTTATTACCTACCGTATTTTTTGCCGTCGGCTTCATATAACGTACCCTTCAACACTCCGTTTAACACCTCGTATAATACTTAACCTTTTCTTAATCATTTCCGATAATACCTACAAATACAAACACTCCTATAGCACTTAAACCTTCTTTTTTATTTCTTTTCCAACGTTAGTTATACTTTATTATT
>JASMMZ010000002.1:322676-336183 GCA_038502455.1 Anisogramma anomala | reverse complement strand
TTCGGTGATAAAATTTCCTTAATCGACCGTACGTTAACATGTAACGTCTTCCCCACGTCCTTTCCTAATAAACGATATATAACTTCTAGTAGTTTTAATTTAGGAACCTTTAATTATATAATTACATAAGCCGTATTTTTATAACTAATATAAGTTACGACTTATACAGTGTAACGAGCAATATTCTGGATTTAATTATATATGCCTCGATTTTATTCATATCTTATTTATTTACCTCTATTAACCCTCTTCGTTGATGTCTATTAACTCCAGCTATACCCTTCGTCGTTTTCTCTTTTCGGCGTTGCCTAATATCTTTAACTAGGCATAATAAGGCCCCTAAAGTTAATAAAGCCTATGTTTACTAAAACACAATAAGGATCATAATAATAAGTAGTTAAATCTTTATGAGGTTGTAAAGAAAGTCATTTTACAGTTGAATATGTATTCAAAAAATATGGTAATATTTATCTTGATCCACTTATTATATTTTAGTATGGTTTAGTCAAAAATTCTCCGCGGATTATATATATAATAGATTATTTCGAAAATGTAAGTAGCTCGCTTCTTATAGGTTACTAAATATAAACTCGACGCTATTATCGAGATATAGGGCTATTATAAACTTAAGTATCCCCTCATTGCACCTTAAATTTTTTCAAAGCTACAATATACTAACAATTCTCCAATGGTGTCTACTTCAGCTTATTTTAATCATTTTACTTAATTAGTATAGCGTTATCATAATTATGTCCCGTTCTCACCGCAAAATTTTCTTAAACTTTAAATTTTTGGTAAGTACCAAATTATATATATTTAACAATTAGAATTGATTCCGAATAAGTATCGAACAAATTCTAGAAAACAAAGCGGTCAGAAGCGGATTGTTTTCCAAATTTATATGAAATGTAAGGAATTTACCGAAATTATTCAAAATGATATTAAACGGGTTCGAAACCTTAATGAACTGGTACTAATTGTAAGGTCAATTAAATATTTTCCCTAAGCATTCAGTTTCAAAATTACGTAAACTTAATTCAATCAAACACCTTATTTTATACTACTTCGCCGACTATTATCGACCATTCGCTGCCGTTTCTATTTGTTACTAAATATTTACTGTCATTACTTAATTTAACTTTATAACTTGATGTAAATTCATTAAAATATAAATAATCGCACTACCGGACTGGTTCATGATTTCGTGTCCCTATTTACCCTTAGTATGAATAATATTTTATACTTATTTACTAAACGGTTAACATTAAACCAAGTAACCGTATAGGTTTAGTTATTTGAAGTAAATCAATAAACGAATATATATGAAGAATAGTCGTATTAAAAAAAGGCGACGTGGATGCGTAAAAAGAAATTGAAAGTTTTTATCAATACATTTAATGAAGATATTTATTGATACGTAATATATAGAAAAGAAATGTTATTTAATTTTCACGCAAAGATATAAGATCGTTCAAAATATCTTTACCTAGTTTCAACCACGGATATCAATTCATAAAGAAGGAAATTTATAAAGTCTTTACTATATATCCTGAAACCTTTTCGAGTACATGTCGGCCAGTATAAATTTTAAAATTCTCAATTAAATAAACTTTCAATGGAGACTATTGATAACCAATAAATATCGAAAGTAGCCCTTCAATACTAGTAGTTCGATTATTAAGTTAATAGAAATATATACCTAATATCGATTTGAAATGGATAGGGTTTGAAGGAGGTTTTATCGTAAAGTATAACGATTTTTTGTCACTTTATATTACGTATATATTCGATATAAATTCGAATATTCACTATAGTATTTTTCTCATGGTAATTATATTTCAAAACGCGAAATAAGATGCTTTTACCTGGATAACTTATTATAAGCTAATTGTAAGTTTATTATATGAACTTATTTTTGAATAGTTTTTAATACGATAGTTATACACGCTTAAGGTAATTAATATACTTCGCAAGTTGATCTTATGATTCGTAATTATCACTTATCATCCGGCTTTAATTAGAAAACGCCTAACGCTTTCGGAAACCGCTAATAAGCGGATGTTATATGCCGGGTTGTTTATTAACTGTTAGTTTGGAAATTTCGCTAAAGTACCCGGGCCTAAAATAAGGCGACTATTCGATTTTAGTAATGTTTGCCAGCTAATATGTGCCGTTTTTGTAGCGGTATCATCGGTTTTGAAGTATTAAAAAATCCCAGCATTATCCTCGATACCGCCTCATACGTGGGACGAACACATGGTGGTCCCGTTTTTGATGACCCGTTGAGAACCTCGGGCTTACCCTTGAGATATATGACGTCGTGATATAATAACTTGACCTTTTTTTCAACAAATTTATCTATATAATCCGCCGGAATTAAGGTTTTACGATATAGAAATTTATTATTCACACATTGAATATAGTGATAAAAATAGGTAAAGAAATTTACAAGCGGTGTTTTTTTCAATTCAGGTTTATTATGTAATTGATGGGTAAATGTATTTGGGAGGGCGCCATAAATTTGGTGCCTATACCGCAAGTAGAATTTAATAACGAAAGGATTTCAGTGTATTTACTTTAATATTTGGAGATTCAATGAGGAATAAAAAATACAATTCTTTATAATTCGTGAAAATCGTAAACGTGCAGCGAATAATACGTAATTGAAAAGAACACGTTTTACAATAGGATATTAACGAGAAAAACACATTTTGTAGATAGTGTAATTACATTAAATATATATTAATCGTTCAAAATGTGAATTTACCGATTTCATAATATTATTTTTTCCCGTTACGATAAAATCCTTTTTTATGCCGTTTCGGGATAGTTGGTTTTTATTAATTTAAGCTGATTTGTATCTTAATATATCACAATGGTGGCTTGAACAAAGGAATCTATTTAAGTATAAAATATATTTTTGGCGCATCTTTTAAGTTTACCAAATTTGTTACCAATTTTTCGTTACCAAATATTGAATTATTCGGTGAAATTCCCAAAAAAATAATGATAAGCGTTATTGCAACCCAAAAAACTTCGAACTTTCCACATAATATAAGGTAAGTTTGACTCGCGGATTACACGGATATTTTCGTGATCGGTCAAATACCTACCAAAAACATTACAATGATACCGATATTCTTTAACTATTTAATTACCAAACTATACTTTTTAAAGTTTACATTTATCCTTATACTCTGAAAATATCTTAAAATACCCGAATTTTCTTTATATACTCTTTTTTAATACAAGAAAAAATACCAAAAGATCACTGAAGTTTACCATAGAGAAATTATTTAAAAGATTCGTCATTATATAATTAATATATCGTTAAAAAGTCACCGGAGCTTTCGTTAACATAAAGGGAATAGTTAACTATTCGAATATCCCGAACCGCGTACGAAATGCTGTTAATTTATCATGTTGAAATAAAACCCGCATACAATAAAAATCTATCTGAATATTTAATTTTAAAAACTCTATTTTAACTTCGAGAACATATGTCAGGTCATTTTGATAAAACTTACTGGAAAATGATTCTATTCGTTCATTTTATTCAATGTTCGGTAATCGACATAAAATTGTGATTCCACTTCCCAAGTATAAAAATGTATAATACCAGTGTTAAGGTAGATAAGAAATTGACCCGAACCTAACCTTTATTTTTTTATTTCATAACTTATCGTCTAAACTTTAAAAGTTAATTTCGTAATATCGAATACAATAACTCTTCAGGTAATTTGAAAAAAGATTTTTTTTCGTTGGATTTAATATAAATATAATAATTGAGCTTTTTTCCACAGAAGAATAAGGCTATAATGTTATATTTATCTAATATATTGCGAAATGTTATTTATCTTAGTAAAAACGTACCTTATATTTTCCTCCCTTTATTCTAATCATTGTCGTAGTTAACAAAATCCGCGTTTTTTTATGAAAGCTTTTATCAAAAATTAACTCGAATTAATACCCCATACATTTTTTTTATATAAATGTTTCGCTAAACCCATGAAACCCGATTTAACCAGGCCCTGTATATCCCACGACCTAAGGAGTACCCTTATCGTGTGGATAATTAACCTCCCTTAATTATACACTATAAAACAATTACCGTTCACGTTTGAAATTACCTATTAATATCGTATTGAAGGTATTTGAAAACTTATTTACCGAGTTATTCCGGAAATAATATATATCAACATCGGGTTCGACTATTTATCAACATTTCGTCAAAACTTCATTATTTGAGTAATTCAAGTATTTTACTATTACCCTTAATATCGCAACAAGATTTTGAAAATATGATATCTGAAATTACTTTATCTTTAACCATCATACCAAATCCTTACTTATAATATAATGATAATTACAACTGAAATCGGCTTTAATATTTGAGAAGTAGGTATTATTAAGTAATACAATAATAAAAAATGAATACCTGTTTATAAATATTTTCTTTAAATTATAATCATTCCTGTATAATTCCATACTTATTTCGTTAAGGTTATATAACTATAAGCTACCCAGTATGCAAAAGTTAGACTTCCTATCTTACCGTTAATCGGGAACCTTTATCTACCTGTTCGTCTTAAACTGTATATACCTACGTAAAAGGTAATAGCGGGCGGAATTTTAAACTGAGTTGTTAATAGTCCGATAAGCTACAATATACGTAACGCTTTGTAGCAAACCCCACCTAATGTTTTTTTAATATCGCCTACGTTGCCTTACCATTTTAATTATAAACCTACACCAAACCGAATGAACAAACTCATGAGCCGCGATATCGAAGTAATTAGTCGCAGTTACTACGACCTTTTCACTAAAATATATAAAAGGCAAAAACGTCCGTTAAAATTATATTACTATGCAGCCATTATATTCATACTGGTTTCGCTATTAGATAACCAAAAAGTTACGTTATATTCAAAGACTTTAACTAGTTGGCAAGTTCACGACACTTTTTTTAGGGTTACCATACAATTTACTTAGCTAAAACCATTGCAATGAATTTTACGTGGATACGTAACGATACGCGAAGTTGTAGGTAATAACACTGTATAGTAGAAGGCTTATTTAGGTCTCCCGTTTAAATTAAAAGTATTCCGAGCCTAATAACAAATATTAATTATAAGTCTTTAACGTTTATAACCAATCCTATTAATTCTCCAAATACTTTATCTGCACAATTAAAGTAGTTTAAAGTAACTTTAATATAATCGAAAAGCACACCTATATCATATATATCTTTGGTTCCGCTGGCTTCAAAATACGTTATATCTGCCTATTTCATCACCGGTATATAACAACTATATACGTAAAAGAACGTATACCGATTTTTTCTAATTTTAACCTTATCAATTTTAATATAAATTCTATCGTTTTATGCATCGTCGCAACTGTAAATGAAAATCAGTTTAATTACACCTTTGTATATGGTTCTCGCCTTCCATCAATCGACCAAAAGCTAATATAAGTCGCGGTTAATTCTGTTTTAAGTTTCAAGGTTTTGACTACGACCTAAGCGATATCAACCGTAAATTCGATAACTAAAGTTTATTAACTCTTTCATTATAATTAATTAATAGCCTATGCGATAGAGCTTACAGAATTTTCCAAATATAAATTATCGGTTGATATCGGCTTTAAAAGGGTAAAAGATATATTTATTAAAGTTGAATACTAGGTATTTAGCAGCAGCCTATCCTTCCTAATAACGTTAAAGTATAACGTAGAATTATTGACGTTTATTATCGATTCGTGTGATATGAGTAATATTATCGGCAAGAAAAACCTTAATAGTATGTTATAATTCAAACTATAATATTAAGCTAAGTAGGTGCCAACTGGAGTTTATAAATAAGGTACAGCAAAAAAACTAGAAAAATCTAGAATATCACGTCGTAAAAAACCTATAGGTATGTCTAGTTCCAAGCCCGTCACGTGACCTTTCTCGTGCTGTGCACAGACCGCACTTAGTCCGCGCTCGAACCGCACCTGGACCGGATACTACCGATTCCATTACGTATACAGTTACGTAACCTATGGATACAATGACTAATGTCCTAAGTTCATAATAAGAACATAATCAGAAATGGACTTATTACTAAAAGAGTGATAAAGAAGGACAAGGTAAATGGAGGATTAACGAGGTGAAAGAAAAAAGAAGCGAGGTTTTAAAAATTAGGGTAAAGCCCGTATTTATAGGTACAGACGAACCGGAATCGGTAATTTCTATACGTTAAGCGACACATTAAGTTGCGCGCTATACAATGATGGCGACTTGGGGTTAAAATAGCTGATAGGTTATAAGTTATGTTGATTGGACGCATTATATACCATCGAAGATTAAGGAGTTACACTGGCCAATAAGTTATACGGTACGTTAAAAGGCTCATTATATAACGCTGAAAGCTTGGGTTTTAACCGGCTTAAGCGTAATGCGACACGTTAAAGAACGCGTTATACGACGTTGGTGGCCTAAGGGTAAACTAGCTTATACATTATACGGCACGTTGAAAGTTACGTTATAAGCCCGCACACAACTCGTGTGTAGCTCACGTACAGATTGAGCACGGCCCGTGCTTCGCGTCTAACCAACGAGATACCGTATCCCTTACAGTATTGAATGAAAATTTGTGTATATTATAAAATTAAAGGAAAAGCTATTTCATTTATAGTTAGTGTGATTGGACATGTAATAAGATATATAGTATCCAGCTCAGATCCGGTTTGGGCATGGTGCGCTTATAATACGTACAAGGGCACGTAACTAGCTATATACTAACTATTCCAATAATTTCTACACGAATGACCACTGTAGCCTCTTTTAGTCTTCCGTCTGTACCTCAATAGTAAACTATATTTTATTCCTACTTGCCTTCAGAATTTAGGTCGTACCATAATACTCGACAATATGCTTCAGAAACGGATTTCCACTGAATATACGTGTAAAGAGAAATCCAACGTTATTACCGTTATTCAAAGAACATAAAATTATAGGGACGAAAAGGAAACCTGAAGCCAGAAATATAACCTTAAGCCAGCCTTTTTATCAAGGTCTTAAGGTTACATCACAGCTTAAAGACCCGTAGAATTGTAAGGGTGTGAGAGCTACAGCCTTAATTGAGTCATGTTGTGCGGCCATTTTAGTCCCCGTTTGACGCCTACTTATAGCGAGGATTTGACGGCGGTTCTAAAAGAGTTAAGGACCTGTAAAACACATATATCTTAGTAAAAAACCTGAAGCTATGGGGAAGATATACTGTACAACTCGGTAAGGAATATACTTCGAAAGTGGAAAAACGAGCCAACTTTTTGACACGGACCGCAAGCCTCAAAAGTATATATATATATATATATATAAGAGGGTACACCACTAAGCGGATCGTATTCCGTATGATGTTTTCTGAAAATATCCAAAAAATGTATACAAGGTGTACTCGAACGCCTCAATGAGTGAATGAGGCGCGGGTATATGTAGTGACGGCTTGAAGATAAATGAAATATAAAAAAATAAAGTGTTTATATTCAAGAGCTTATAATGAAGCTCTAGACCTTAAAAAGGAAAATAAATAAAATTTAAAGTGTGCAAGTTTAAGCTTAAGAAGTTATGTTGTGATAAATAATAAGGGACAGAATCGATGGTTACAACGGTTATTCTCTATATGTACCACTGCGCAGGCGGTGCGCCGGGCCAACGACAATCTTCATAGCCAAAAAGAGATCGCCGGACAAGAATCAAATGGTGATAGAGCCGATTAGTGATGTTTTGTGGAATAAGGTGCATGTGAATTGATGGTGTTGAGAACAACTAGACTTGAAATTTTTCTTAGAAGTGGGCACTTTTAGGGTTTACAGTGTAGGCCCCCTACAAATCTTAACAAGTTAATCCATGCACCCATGTCGAGAAAGTTGATGTCAGTTCGAAGATTTGGTTTTACATAAGTTATAGGTAATGGGAACTGGTACTATATAGTTTCGCAACATACGAAACAAGCGATGAGAAATTATCACGTTTCTTTCATTGCCATTATAACTATGAATAAAGTTACCACTATCACTATAATCAGTATTGAATTCAGGTTAGATTTTATAACATTTCCTATCGTTGTTAAGCCCACAAGTACGTCTTTTTAATTGAGGTATTTGAATAGATTCAATTATGTACCCCTCTTCGAAATATAAGTATACACCTGCTAGAAGAATTGGAGGTTTTCATGGTTATGAATCTTTCTAATAAAAAAGTGTTCTTATTATGACTCGCAATAAAACTTTTACCAAGATATCTCGTTTAGCATAAAACTACCAGAAAGTATACCTATAATAAAGAACTCGCAAGAAATATACATTAATACGTCAAATAGGAAGAATTGATTTAATTTCAACAAGCTTACGATAATTATCTTGCCATCAGGAAGTCTACAGATCCGATTACGAGGCCTTTTATTCAAATGATAAAGTTCTTCCCTATTTATGGCTTTCAATACGTTCAAGTTAACTTTATCATTATCCAGTATCTCATTACGATGATTTTTTTCCTTATTAATGTATTGATACTTTATATAATTCAAATCTTAAGTAATTATTTGATAATATTTTACCATTTACATTACCAATATTATTTCTATGTTAAACGTTTCACAAATTAATTTAATGTTAAGTCATTCTAAATTGTAGACCACTTAATCAATATTAGTTTGAAACAACTGTTCACTGCTTCTATAACAGAATATTCACTAGTTTAGTGGGTAGTAAGAAAATAAATGAAAATAGTAAAAAATACCATTTTTTTTCACATATAGTATACCCTGATCACTGCGATCAATTTAATTTTATTGATTATAGATCATTTGAACGCTAAAAAAATTCATCTTTAGGCTATTGAGATTCTTAATTCTATATCTAAACTTATAGTGATCAATGATTAGAGATATTTCGCCTATTTCATCATGTTTTTATAGATGATATTATGATGATGTCCAACATATTTAAAAACATATATCGTTTATTGGATAACATTGTAAATTTATTTTGTAAGCAATGAAGTTTAATTATCTTCAAGCAAATCTTACGTTAAAATTTAATTCAATCTAATTTTCTTTTGAAATAGCATTCAATTGCACCATAATGAATTCAATTAGCCTTATAGATAGTTTACTTGCACCGACTCAAATTGACCACAGTTTGTGGGATTGACTGCATATCTAATACCGTTGGCTCCTATTATAAAGTTAGAAAGAGGCCATAATAATGAGCCATACAAATTGGCGCACTCACTGGCTATCAGTTTTCCAAATTCAGAAGTAACAACTTTATAACCAATTTTAATATAGTATCCATTACATTAACCGGAGTGATTCCAGTCGATTTCGTTGTACCGATAAAGGCCTACCATCACTATTTAATGCTTATTGGTTTAAATACAAATAAGAAAGTTAGAGAAAAAAGTTACTTTCCCGGTTTTATGCTTGGTTTAGATAAGTTAAAGGAACGGTTTTTAAGAAACCCCCTATAATACTATATCATGATTCATGGTAGCAATTAGGAAGAACCTCTAGATTGTGTTATTTTTACTTGTAATTTGGGAGAAGGAATTGGTAGTGTGGTAGCAAACACTAAGAAACTATTGTTCAAGCAGTTTCATTAAAAAATGTTGAGACTAGCCGCGTGAAAGTTTCAAATATCAATAAGGCATTAAGTTGTCAAACATTTAATCGAATACTACTACAGCTATTACTGATTGAAATTTCAAAACGCAAAAACAATTAATTTTTACTACCTCAAACAAATGAGAATTTCAATGAAAAACCTTACGACTAAAATTTACTTCACATTACTTTTTCCCCCATACATCGTTAAATCTTCATTATAATTCCTTTCAAATACATTAGAAATATCAGAAAGATTCACATAGAAGTAATTTATTAACTCAATCGGCTGCTTTATCATCGATTAAAACCCAACTGCAACCACTGAAAGACCTCAAGTTCTTAAAGAATTTTATGAATGGTTTGGGAACAGGATATTGAATATGTGTGAAAAGACTAAGAAGAAGTTAAAGTAGGATGAAAATTAAAGTATATACTGGAGGAATTGAACTCCCCGCGAAGAAAAAAGAAATGAAGCCAATTGGGCAAACGTACCCTTCAAATACACCACATTGAAATATCCCAAAAAGACTAAAATAAAGGGAAAAAACATCGCTGGAAATACCATTCTTTCACGCCCTGATATACGTTTTTAATGTTACGCCTAAATTTATATTTGATTCTTCAACCCTTTTCTCCAAAGCTTTTAATGGTTTAATGCTGATAGCTACACAAAATATATTAACCCACATAGGGAAAGTCCTTAAATCCACTGATTAACTGAATAAAAACTTATTCGATCCCCTTAAAAATAAGAGAATTTGGACTATATCACTCGAGTAAACCTTTAAATTCCCTTCTTCTAATCCCCTCCACACTTTCAGATTTCACAGAAAAGTCAAGAAAGGTACGACTTCACGTATAATCGTATTATTGGTTCGACCCCTAGCGAGTTACCTTCAAACTTAGCCAAATGTTACTATTCTGCCCATTGAGACCAATTCCACCACTAGTCGAGTGATTTAAAGGGTCACTAGAACGAGTACATCACTTTTTTTTTTTCAAGATATCCTTGTAGTTGATATGAATTGCGCGGAAATCACCGCGTTCATCTCTGTGGAAGAAGAAAAAAGTATAACGGTAACCCCTACAATCTGCTAAACTCTAATTTACGCCGGTTTTTAAAAATCAGCCGCCGAATGACGGTAAAGCTTGCGGGTTTTTAGTCGTTGTTTCCTAGCATACTTACCGTTTAAGTCAAGAACTACTACTTTTGGAACTAAATGAATTACTTATCTCTCCAGAATATATACAACGGTTTTAATAGTCCTATAGAATGAAATATTGACTTTTACCAATATCATACAAATCAACATATTATTAAGTGGTTTTACATGTTAAATTATAAGCAATTATCGGAAAGTAGGATAACAATTCTTTAACTTGATGTTTTATATGCTCATATTTTTCTACCAAGCAATGGAGAAAGAAGAAGTTCGGAACGACATATACTGCCAGTAGGTTTGGCAGCTTGTTACGGGCTTCATAGAGTTTGACTACGACTTATAATTTCTTAACGCTATGTTTTTAAGGAATCTTAACTAATTACGATCCTCGTTAATAACTATAATAATGATGGATCCGGATTCAACTGATATATACCCAAAATCTTCAAAGTATAACAACGATGCAAAAGACTTTTTCTATACGTATTAAAACGACCATAGGTACAGAAGGTTCATTTATTACAGTTAACCGAGAGTTCCAGACTTAAAGGTGTAATGACTAATCTACATACGAAGGAAAATACTTATTTTCGTGAAAATATGCAAATCAACTACGAAAGTTTACTTTCAATACCAAGATATATTTGATTGACGGCTAGCAAGACTCCTGGGGCAATCGTTCGATCTTGTTCGAATATAAATTGAAACAAGTAATATATTATAAATGATAAAGTTTTTTTTTGAATTCGAAATGCCTTTCATAACTTATAAAACTTAAGGATATAGAGGTTAAAGAAAAGAAGAATAAGCTTCAAAATATCGGCTAGTACGAATAAACTAAAACAAGTTTGAAAACAATACAATAGTTCGCTGATCACGAATTGTAAATAGTTTAACTATTGAAAGCCCTCACTGTTTTTATATCGATAAGGAATCTTGCCTAACAAACCTGTTTAATGTTCAAGACGCTGGCGCGAAACATATATTTGAAGGTTATATACCCATTATTAGCGCAATATAGTATTTGATGAAAATATTCTCGTAATTCGTAGCATTAACAATAGATACTTTTATTATTATGAAATAAAATTATACGGATTCTAGAAAGATCAAAGTTATACTCTAACATTTGGAAAAAGATTATTCTATTAGGATCGATAATGTTTGCTACAATCATTCACCCTATAATTTTCCATATCCTATTTTTTTTATCTTTTTCTACCTTTATCATAAAGATATAGAAAGTTATGGCATTTATGCTAAAATTTAAATTTATAAACTGGCTAATTTTAAAAGAGGCCAGAGTTTCCCATTTATCCCTCAATAGGGGCCTTTTTAGTTCAATCTTTAATTCCTAAAATCAACGATAATAAACCTAAAAAAAAGGTGAACTTCGTTAATTACATCACCAGTCTGACTAACAGGCAACTAGTAGGCTGTATAAATTTCAAAAGGCAACTAGTCACGGATATATGGATTTCCCAGACCTAAAGATTATTAAACACTCTTGCCATTGTTGCTAAAGATACTATCAAAAACTTTCAAGTTGTAAGTTCACGTTGAAAAACAATTAAAATTTTGATTCCAACGTTTTCTTGTATTGTTTTACCTACAAATTAAGCTTGTATATTACATTGTTTATTTCGTAACAATGTTTTACGACGCTAAGTCTTTTGAAATGGCTACGGCGAAAGAAAAATGGGAGGAATTACATACATATTATATTAATATGTATCTAGTTCCTCTCGACTTACGTATTTATTATACTGGTATAAATTTCATTACAATATAATTGCCAATTACTATTAAATCGATATTTGGGTAGTATAGAGAGGTTTTTGTGAAGGTTTATTAGCACATTGATAAGGTCGAAAGGGTGTACCCTTTTCGAAGCTCTCATGATATCATTAATTTAAAAATTATTTATATTGAAAGTTATAAGTTACTATTTGAAATACTAATAGATATCATTAACGATATTAATATCTCGTATGGTTGTCAATCAAGTTTACGGTCATTGGAAACCTACCCACCAATGACGCCGAAATTATGACTATTGTTAAGCATGAAAAAATGTATGTTGGCATAAAGCAAAATTTTAAGGAATTAATGATGAAATTAATACACCATTAGATTAATAATGCTCTTATTACCAGGTATAGATTATCGACAACATATATGCCATTCTTACTTTTTAAAGGTAAATTTCTTACCTAACAATAAACTAGGACGATGGGATACACATAATAAAACATTTAATATCGCTTACCTAAACGTAATAGATAAAACTACTAAAGATCCTATTATTTTCCATATGAAATGAGTTAAACCGTATGAAAATCTCATACATCCCATGAAAATCTTGTATTTGTATACCCTCAAACTAAACAAATTAGCTAATACAATCAATCCATGCCGATTATAAATAAATTGATATAATGTCGACCGTATAAAAGATTACCAAAGAAGAGAATCCATACTGAAGAGGAGAATGGTAACGAAGATTAAGAACGTGAAAAGATATTGCCAACAGCGTAGGTTTCGAAAAAAAATGTCTTATGGAAAATTACCCTGAAATTTCATATTAACGGTATTATTGACAAACACGGTAATCCTTTGTGTGAAACTACCGGGTGGAAATAAACGGCTTTCTTTACGATGTAATATTTAATTGATGCTTTAAACTTAATT
>JASMMZ010000002.1:297587-321446 GCA_038502455.1 Anisogramma anomala | reverse complement strand
AGGTTATCTAGACTCCCGGAACTTATACGAGTGTTTATCAAAGCTATGTATTATCAAAAACAAAATGACAAATGAATATAACAGCTTCAAGGAATTTGTACAAATCCCGAAAAACCGATGAATTCCGGTACATCAATGCTAATATAATGGTCTTACGAAGTAAGCCCAAGCCGGTTGGCGTGGCCACCATCAGCTGATGTTAGTTAGTCCTCTTGACCGTTGCACCATTTCAAAAGCACTTATAATCCAGACGTTTTGGATGAAATGTCTTGGAAAATTTGAAAACAGCTAGGGTAATAATAGTAACGATGGTAACAACAATAGGTAAACCTATTGCCCAAAGGTACAAAATTGTTAGAATGCGTGATACGCGAAAGCCTATAGTGGAAAATTGGTGCATGGGAGTTGGGGAATGAAAAAATCGGAAAAGTGTGATATTGGGCCCTAATAAATATTAGTTTCAATATAAATTATCAGGAATTAACTAAGGCTTGGATTGTAGATTCAGAAGAGATTTCATAGGTTCCCACCAATTGATAACTAGCTTCGTTAACATACAGACACATAACAAAAAGCTGCCAGTGTTCAAAGAGATATTAATTGAAATATTAGTCAACTATACATAAGTCCAGATGATCTGTGCAAACTGCAGACTAATTACAGTTTCTGGGATTGACTATACGTCTAATTCAATATGTATCAATCCCTAAATATGACACATGCCAAAGCGTTTAGCTATACAAATGTGCCAGTAGACCACTAGCAGGTCTGCTAAACTTGGAAGGATCAACTCATCAACCAATTTCAATGCATTACAAGTTATTTAAAAGACAGTGATTCGAATCGACTACATCGCAACGATAAAGAGATACAATTATTTTTGAATTAGGCGTTAATTCATTCCGCTTTCTGACCACTAAAAAAATTTGCGTATGTGAAATTGACTGTTCTCTTGTAATATAAAAGTTAGTTTTTTTTTGTTGTTTTTCTTTTCTTTTTGAATAATTGGATTCCAACAACCAATAGTACTCTTTCATACGTAATTATCAACCGTACTTTAGAAACTCAAAATAAATTGACGATATATGGAAAAACACCTAGTTCACTAGAAATTGAAAACCGTAAAAGATAGCTAAGTTATAGGGAATCTAAAATTATCAATCCTACGCGTAAATCAAAGACGTCTTCTAAGGCTACAAACATCTTTCTGTCAAAGAGGAATTAATTATATTTCGTATACTCAACACGCCAATATTTCCTTTCAATGAATCATAGTTTTGAACGCGTATTTAAGGTTATGTTTTTTAACATTGAAAATAACTATTTTAATAATCCAATACCCTATTTCAATTATTTCAAACTAATTGGTTTTATTATGGTTAGAGCTATAAAGGTATACCAAGTAGATGGCAAATGGAGTGAACAATGAAGATCATAAGGATAACTAGAGAAAGCTATAGAGGTTCTTCATACAGAACATATTTTTATGGTCTAGGAAAGGCGCGTTATGTATACAGTTATATAATATATAAAATTCGTAGCTAATAACCTAAATCTTAAATAAGTACGATTCTGACGAAGCTTAATTTGGTTTTAGATTAAGCGATTATTTATCGTTACAAAAATCAACAAAAGTATAAACAATTACTAGGCTTCAGAAGTTTTATATCCTTAATTCATGTAACCATTTCCGTTTTTACTTGAAAAATATAAAGCCATTTGGTGTTAACCTTAACGTTAACATTTACGCTTAACATTTACGCCAATAAACTGGTTAAGAACAGCTAAAGTTTTCTCCTCGCCTTTAAGTAGAGGTACTTATAGTTTTATCTTTAAGACCTAGAGGCAGTATTTTGAAACCTCATGAAGCTGGAGATATAGTAACTACATTGTCGCTTTAATTACGTAATTGTTGATAGGCTATACAAAGTCATAACATTGATATGGTATAAAGATGTCAAGTACTTTGCTTTAAAATACATCGAATAGATTCTTTACTATTGCGAAATACATACCTCAACCTTTCGGATATTTAAATTTTAATTCAATTACGACAATGACTTTAACTACAAAGTTTTTGTTAATATGGTTTTATTTGGATAACAAGCCTGTTTTCGTCGTCACTTACCCTATAATGTTTTTTTACGGAGTTAAGTTTTTCAAGTTTTGTTTGGCAAAGGATATGTGAGAAACTTTAATGATGTTGTAAATTCTCATATACTTAAATCAAGCTAACATCGTTTTTTACGATACCAGTACTAACTCTACGGCGGTGGGGTTTTAGTGAAATGCTATGATAATAGATATCTAGTGTAAATAAGTATTTATAAAAGTCAACTAGAATATTTAAAAGGTTAAAAGGGTACGTACATTACTTCATAAAGCGTAAAACATCCTTACGCTAAAGATTGTAAGCATTCCGAATTCGGAGGTAGGTCTTTAGCTGGCGGTAAAAGGCCTGAATAATATTGTAGGCCCTGAAGGCCTAATAACAACACTATTGGTTTTTGAAGCGCATCCAAATTTTATGAATGAATGTCCGCTATTAACAAGTACCGAGGAACAAGCTGTGATATATATCAAAACACTAAAGGAATTGCAGATGGAATCGACACGCCGCCAAGTAAACGATACTTTTAATATAAGGAAAAGATAAACAATTATAGACATACTTGCTTTGTCGTTGCAAAGTAAAGTCCTCTTATAGCGGAAGCCGGCTAAATAGTAAGGAATATACAAGACTTTAGGTATTGCTAACTTTGAAAAAGTTGTTAAAACTATTAACAATCTTACGACCAATCGTATTACCTAGGTTGAACCTTATATTAAGTTTATGACCGATGCAAACCTATAACCTAAACAACAGAGTAACCAGAACCTTGTTTACTTGTTATCGCTAAACAAAAAAAACGTCGTCAGCGTGGACGACCCTGGAAAAAAAAAGTTGAAGGGGAGAAGTATACAACCGGTCGCATTTATAATACTACGTGGGAAAACATGAAAGAGAAGAATAACGAAGACTTAACACTAAAGATTCGAATCTAAGGTATTATTGAAACCAACGGTAAACCTTGAAAGAAAACGATTTATAATACTACTTGAGTAAACAGGAAAAAGAAGGATAACAAAGACTCAATACTAAAGCTTCGAGTCTAAGGTATTATAAAACCACCGGTAAACCTTAAAGGAAATCGATAAAGCTAAAATTAATAACCTATTAACATAGGTAATTAAATAATTATTTTTGAAACCAACTTCAATCTCTTAAACCTAAATGTTATAATCTTTCAGTTAATGATTATCCACAAGGTTAAAAGCAAAGTTACAGGCGGCCGTACAAAAAATCACGCCTAATTTCTTAGAGATGCAGCGATAAGGATAAAAATTAGATCATTACGTAATTGTTAACGATTCAAACTATTAATTAACGCTTAATAGTTGCTTTAATAATAATTTTGTTAGTCAAAACCAAAAAGAAGTTGATTTTTAATAGCCGGGATATAATGTTCTCCTATACGCAATTAATAATAAATTTTCAATAGACTATTCTATTGAAATTTCCATAAGAATAGCGGCCTATCCATCTTTTAGGGACAGTAGTGATATATATCAAACAATTGTTAAGATTAGTTAAAACATGAGTTCAAGAAATTCTAACCAACCAATTATACTTAAACTCACGGCTAAAAATAAGTTTTACAATAAATAATCTGTGCCTATAAGTAACGAAAAAAAAAGAAACTTTAGCTTGGTAGTTATAGAAACGAACAATAACGTTGCCATTAAAATGTATAGATTTATAGCACCAGAATAATAAGTTATTAAAGACTTGGAGGTTTAGAATTGTAAGCCGTTCATAAAGTTTGGAAAAGGTAATCAAATTAATTTTAATAAATCGTTAATAAGAATAACTGTTTTGAATATTAGTCTTAGATTTATACAGAAAGACTAAGGTATTAACTGAGCTATAATAGACAAGAATAACGTAAATATGGCCCAACAATACCTGAAATAACGTGCCTATAGCAGTTATATTACCTTTTCATGCTAACTAAAAGCTTTTGGCGAGCTTTTTCTCGCGTTGTAAGTATAAATCGTCATATTTAACGACATGAAGGACTTAATAAAAGGCTTCAATGATAGATATAAAACCTGGACTAAAGAATTATTATAGTTTTAATCGATCTATAAGAAGCCAAGTTAATAAGCTTTACGGATAGAGTTTTTACAAATAATACCAACCTAGCTTTACAGATTCTCTTTTTAATTACCCTCTTGAATAAGGATAGGAGGAAGGATTAGTTCGGTATCAACAGAAGTCTTATTCATTATACCTTTGTAAAATGAAAGAAAATTAAACGGAATGTACTAAAATTAAAATTTACAACGTGATAATAGGCTTTAATATAAGTATATCATTATGAAAGATCTGTAAAGTAATCTTGAGGAACTTAAAGATCCCTCATATTTCCGTAGTGATTGGTACCGAATCGAAAAGTCTGTTAGAATTCCCTTCGAAACTCGGAAACAATAGCGAAAAAAAAACTGATAATCGACGTGATATCAATCCGCGAAGCCTATAAAGGGGGAGAGATTAGGGAGTTCCATTGGGTCAATGAGAATGATAATCCTACGAATTCAATAGAGAAGGTGATATGAAATAAGGCCTTATAAGGTGTTTTGAAGAGAAATAGTTTAATTATACGTATCGAGGGATACGTCAATAGGTCGCCCGGAAAGTTTAAATTATATTAATGTGGTGAGGGATATGTTTGCGAATTAGAAGACTGTTATGGGTTTAAAGATGGTGACTTATGAAATTCGCACGACTGTATTAATTGCTTACTTAGGTTTGTGGTAAAACAACTTTTTATAGGACTTAATGAATTCAAGCCTCGAATCTGATGGGAATCTAACGGTAATTGAGGATAATTTGAGTAAAAATGAATTTAATTCGATTTGGAACTTAATTGAAATTGATAGGGGTCTAGCTAGTTGACCAAATCATAAGGCAGCACCTACCGGACAAGATTTTTAACCACACTGGTATACGCCCAAAAAATAAAACTCTGCTAGTGTTGGAATAGTAGGAATTGCAACGAAATAGGTTAACTTTACTTATAGTCAAGTGAATTATACCAACTGAAAGATGATTGTTGTATTTAACTACAAGTTAAGTGCAACATGACTTCACTTCCCACTTGGGCACGAGTTAAGAAATTGGCCATAAAAATTACTTCGTAGACCAGTAAACTGACTGCCAAACCTAGAACAATACATCCTCCACTTGACCACGCAATACTATTGTTACTTTGACCAATCGAATCTACAATATTTCAACGTCTAAAGTACTACCAACACTTTGCCTATATATATTATACGGGAAGATCGTCTCAGCCCTTAAAAGAGGCGTTTATATCGTCTTTCTGAGCCATAAATTCTAAAGTAATTTTTAGGGGTATGAATCCGATTGCACTCCACTTTTTCAAATTATATAATTAATTTAGGCGTATTGACCATTATAGTTATATAAGTTTTTGTTCCTCTAGTTATATATCTCCTCCGTATTTCTTTGCAACTTCGTCGTTTTCGAAAACATCTTCAACTCTTTTACCGTTTGCCTCGTTTACCACTAGTAAATGTATTTTTCTAATCGTATATTAACCCTAATCATTTTTCACCACATTCTTACTAGTATTTCTCAGAGTTCTTTTTATAGATTTCCCTTGAGTGATTAAAATGATATAATTGGATAGCTCATGTCTTTTAAGAATAATATAGGTTACAGCTTATACAATTTAATGAAAAATATCTCAAACCTAACTATAAAGGCTATTTATTCGCTTATGTATTATTAGCCAACTCTATATAGGCTATTGTAAATTCAATCGATTGAAAACGACACAAAGATTGTACTTATATCCATCAAGTTAACCGGGTGTCAATAAACGTATTATAATACTTTATATACCGCCTTAAGAGCCTCTTTTCTCACACTGCTACGTATTATCCATCTTCTTTGGATTTTTCTAATATCCGCACCGCCTAATGTTATCTTTTTTGATCGGCTTGGCCTAATTCTCGCCCCGCCTTACATTAATCTCCCTCGTTTATATTACTTAAACACGCACCGTTTCACATCGCCCATTCCTGTTAACCATCTTAATCACTTAAGGCTAATCGCCATAACGTTATAACATGATAGACGTTACTGTTCCCAGAAAAAAGATGAGTATAAATATAATTTATAGGTAAAATTCATGAGAGTCAGAATTAAAGTCACCTCGCGGTTATATACTTAGCCGAAAAAAAACCGAATAATATATAAACGTTTTTACATATCGTATCAAATACAATTGTAAGGAAATTTCCCCCTTTGTACCAATATTACACTATTTCCAACTTAAAGATTACTTATAGAATGTAAGTTTAAAAAAGCGTGTCTGGTGATAGCGTGGAAACGTCGGGAAATTATAAAAATATATATCCCCTTATTTTAGCTAATATGAGTTTCAGGTTATAATATACTGGTAATTATTAAATAACTTAGACTTTAACTTACTATAATGTTTTTACTGAATTGATATTAAAATAAGATCGTTATCAATTTTTTTGGTTTTAAAAATATCTAAACTTTAAATTTTCTCTATATACATTTCCTCGTATTATCTGCTAGAAAAAGAAGTTTCGGGTGTACATTAGATGAAATTTATAATTCAAAAGAGTTCGTAACCTCGTATAGAACTCTATTTCTATAAAGTATCAATATTTCTCTAGATACTGGGAAATTCATTCAACGGGTTTCAAGCGTTAATAGTACGATAATATTTACAAACCTCATTAATTGTTTAATGAGGCGGCTAACTTTAATATTATATAATTCAATCCAAAGTTAGTTGTTAACCTTATATTATTGGAATAGACGTCGCCAACGGTTTACCATCATTTTTATCTGTTATTAACTAATTACTAAAGCCGCGTAGGCTAGTTTTATTTCTTTTTGTAGATACAATAAAACCGTAAAAGCATGATCCGACGGATTGATTAACGACTTTCTATCCTTATTTACCTCAAGGATAGAGGATATTTCGTACTTATTGACAAGAAAATTCTTATTGAATCCTGTTATTATCGATTTTCGGTTATTCAATATGAATTATTTAGGTTAAAGATGAAAGTTTGATGTGAATTGAAAATTACCAGCTATAATCTACAACAAATTAAAAACCTTTCAATTCAACCGTTTAATACCACAATTTGTTCTCAATTGATATATCATTTACATATTTTATTTCAGGTTTACGAAAAATTCATAAGGAGCTTTAAAACCATTTATCCAATCTAAGCTGTAATTACTAATTATTAATTCCAGAAGTATATATAATGGCGATTATATATTCCGAAAGTTTTCCGTATACTTCTCAACGATTATAAATTCTATTATATTTGAATATAATATCTTACAAAGTCGGTTTATAAAAACTCAAAAAAAGTAGGCCGTTATTGGTAACTAGAAATTCAATTTTAAAGTTAACTTAAATATATTTTTGATAATATATATATATATATATATATATATTAACTTTATCGTAAAGTATGATAAGCTTTCGTATAGTTTTCCTATATATAATTTCGATATATGTGTATGGTATTTATAAATATAGCTTCTGAATTGTAATCCCATTTAAATGCCACATATAAAATATTTGACCAGGATGATTTATTACAAACGAATTATAGCTCTACTAGAATTGTATTAGTGGTTCATAATTTCTAATCCAGTAGCTATAAACGCATACAATATTGTAATATAACCCTCGATTAAATATTATCATCCGTAATATATTCCAAATATCTTGCTTCAATCAGAAAAGGTTTAATACCTATGGTCACAATTAGTTGTAGAACCTGGAAATTATAGGTCGTTTACTTTATCATGATTTCCTAGCTCTGTCAAGGCTCTCGGCCCGAAAATTAAATGACCGCTTGATATTAATGAGGACGGTGGTATTAAGGTAAAGAAGACCTGAAACGATATTGTAACCGTCGATGTTTTAGTATCTTCTGATGTCGTCGAAGTCGACAGTATTAACGCGAGATATACCGCAACAATACCGTTACGGCCTATGTTTTATGATTCTCGGATTTCCCGTTTAGGCATATACTATTGAGATTTCGTAACTTATATTCTGTTTGAATGAATTGATACTCATAATCTGCTGGAAAGAACGATTTTAGAACATATAAATCTATTGTTACTATACCTCTCACATATATAAAGATCAATTTAAAGACCTGTGCATGACTTTCCTTTACTTGGGACACATCCTATACTTTATGGGTCAGTTTATTTAGGTCAACGCCTTGGTTCGCGGACTGGCAACGTGAAAAGTATTGAAAACCCATTAAACTTCGACTCATAGAGTCTATCGTTTCGAAATTAAACGTAGTGAAAGATTATTTTAATCGCTTATAATCTGTTAAAGTAGTAAATGAGGTACAGATATTAGGTAATACCAAAAATCATAACTTTAAATGAAATATCATGAGGGAAAGCTCGTGATAAGAAATAGTGAAATAAAATGCCGTATTCGATATTTAAACGAAATACTTTATTATCCGGTTTTGATTAATATGCTCATGCTTTTACGTAAGGCACTAGTTTCTTCCTATTCCTTAATAGTCCGATTTCATGACAGTTAGCCCGTTCACATAGTAAATTACCGAAATGAGGGTTAAAACGAATACATATGTTCACTTTTAGAATGTATATTCTTTTCTATCCGTTTAACTTATCGGTTTTATTTCTCGTAAATCAAACAAAGCAATTAATAAATTTGAAGTTATAACGAATATAGGCGTAATTAAAATTAGAAAATCTCGAATAGCTTCGAACCTTTTAAATAATGGGTGAAAACTTTTATTTGCGAATAATCTAGAATTTTTCGGGGTCAGCCCAGATACTTATACGGACCATTATGATAAAATCAAGCTATTTCACCTTCCTTATTATGAGGTTATATTTTTTAGTATGGAAGATTAACCTAGTTACATATTCATATTCTAAAATCACATGAATTCTCGATACATATTTTGGTTGGTTACCGGTGGGAAAAGAACTTTGTTCAAATAAGCTGTACTACGATTATTCGAAATTGGAGCTATTATTCAATGAAAATAACATCAAAACGTCGTAAAGTTGCATGTAATTTAAAAGAGGGGTTCAGTTATCTATATAAACAAGATAAATACGAAAAGCCGTTTATTTCTCTCGATTGGATATAATTGAAATACGATAAAAAGCAAATTAAATATTAAGTTAAATAAACTAAATCTATTTGAATACTATATCAAAGGTTTTCTTTAAGTCAAGGTTAGGAGAAATGATTTAATTTTATATTTAATTTATGGTCTGGTAATCTATATGAAACCATTATCCGCCCCTCCCCAGTTTCAAAGATGAATAATACCAACCCCATTGCCGATAAACAATTTACTCGAATCAAATATTTAATTATTAATTTATAATCTAATACTGGAACTCGAGATGTTCACTTCGTGGTATCGAGTATGAAGGCTAATATAGTTTGTCAGGTACGAACCATTCACGTTCGGTTTAATAAAAAAATGGCAATCGAGTTTCCCTCAATATGGAGTCAAAGTCATTGATTTTTCCTTATTCAAAATATCGCAGAATTCCGCCAACTGGGGTAAGATACAGCATCAATTAATTTTCTCTTTCACAACCGTTGGCATCATCCACTATTTAATCCCCATTATTTCTTCAAAGTTTGCAAAGAAAATGAACTATAACAGGTCCCTAGTACGATATATCGGCCGTTGAAATCAAATTATTTAATTGATAAAACCAGATCCCATAACACCACGAATATCTCCAAATCAAAGATGTAATGTCATACAGAGAATTACTAATACACCTTAATTATTTATTACTAAAATACATTCTCCGATTTCGAATTTTTTTTGTTAGTATAGCATCTATAAAATGCAAAAAATGAGGTTTTGTATTGTTCCGGAATTAATATATATTCATATTAGGTTGGACTGTTTCTTCATATTTACGTTCATTTTGGTCATATAAGTGATTCGCGTAGGCCGCTATAACACTAGTATGAAACAACAATTGCAAGGATTGAATAATGAAATTTCATTTATCTACAACACTTATATTAAAATTATACTCATGATATATTAATCAATTTAGCCAAAATCCACCGGGATGTTTTAAAAATAAACATTATTTAGAACTATTGGGTAACAATAGAATCTCGGTTATATGTATTTGAATTGAATCAAACTACTTATTACTGAATCATATAATTATGGTATAGAAAAATACAATTTCTAAATAAAAACATTTTGAAAAGTTAGGCATTTTGGAAGTTGATAATATGAAAACCGTATTTACCTCTTCAATTAATATAGTATATACTTGTATGAGGGAAAAATGCGGGAGAAATTAATAATCTCGTTAGTAATAATCCCATAAACTATATTGCGGGTAACGTATCATAACTTGTTTAACCCAGTACTTTTCTGCCGTTATCTACGTCACCCGACGTTCGGCATCGTATAATAATACGAATTAGGTTTATTAAGAAAATCTATCGCCATTACCGCATTATGGTAAAAGTATATAACTAAATAGTATTTACTTTTATTAGAGCTATATCTTCGCTACCATATTGATACAATTCCCGCCAATCAACAACTAAAACATCGTTATAAGTAGCTTAATTCCAACTCATCCTTGGGTGGGCGGTATTTCGCTGAAGCCGCGATATAAGCGAATCGGCTAACGTTTACCATAATAAATTTATTTCAAATACGTAGAGACGCACAGCAATGAAAATAGTTTCACTTAAGGCTAAAAAACTATACAAACTGCGTGACCAAGTAATTAATATATTCAATTTAATAACGAAAAGTACTCAAAATGATTTATCGTTTATACTATTTTTTCGAATCGATTGAAACCTTACTCGCGGTGTAAGCGTCGTTCAAAGTATGTTTAAAATAGTCAAACAACTTACTTGTATCGTACCTTACTTTTTATTTGCTGGCCTCGTAATATATCGTAATTATTCACTTTATATATCTTATATTATCCTTCTAAATAAAAAAAGAATACCAAATTTCTTTAATTATTATCTTATTCGCTTTTGGTACCAATTCTATTTTTTTTGGCAAGTTATCACCTTTTACAAAGTAAATTTATCAAATTACGGTTGGCCAAATCGTTCTCAATTTTTGAAAGTATTGATAAATTAGTAAGAATAGATGTTTAGTAAGCTTTCAATAAATGTATCTTCGTAACGATCTAATTGAAATCAGACGTAAGGTTGAATAAAAAATAAATTAAACGTATTATTAAATTTACTTAAAAGTAAATACGATACAACTGAAAATATTTTACGAAAAAGACATATAGGTTTAATTCAACTATAAAGGGGCAGAAATTATATTGATAAAGGTTAAGAACTGTGTATTCGTCAACGGTCTATCTTTTTTATGGATATTATTATATATTCCTCCAGTTACTATATGTAGACAGTGTAGTACGCTGCCAGGAGCACTTCCGCAGAGTGTGCGATAACTTGTAACGCTGCAGATTGCACTCATACAGAGTGCATGCGTGGTACGGTATAGAAGGGAGATTAGCAGAGAGAATGGTAGAGTGCTATTGCTTGGGTGAGAGGTTTATAACCTCTCACTTGTGGCGTGCACTCTCTGAATTCTTCTTCTCCCTTTAGCATCATATCTTACTTCAACATGCACTAATCTTTACGATTTACTTCAGCTGCATTAACGTAATAGAGACCTTACAAAACTTTTCGCTAATGCTGAATTATAACGTAAAATAATGAATATTTACCATTAATTCGTTCATTATAAAAATATCCTTTTTAAAGCATAGAGGAAATCCTTAAGCATATGTTATGGTCCGACCTACGAAGGTATTCCAAGTAGTTGTTAAATATCCTTTTCAAAGAATAAAGGAAAACCTTAAGCATATGTTATAGTTCGACCTTCGAAGGTACACCAAGTATTTATTAAATGGATTTAATAAATAATATACTACAGAAAACTAGAAAAAGCCAAAGAGGTCTTTCATGCAGAACTTATGTGCAGTCTGTGCACGGTCCATCACGTGCCCTTGTACGAGATGCCTGTGAACCTCGCCTGGTCCACGCCTAGACTAGATATTACACATTCTGTTATGTGTACAGTTACGTAACCTAAAAATTACATGGCCAATGGCCTGAGTCAATAGAAGTTATATTCTTAAATCGTCACTTAATTAACATTCAAGTTCATTCTAGCCTTTTTGTTCATAAGATTATTCATTTAGTCAGGGAATATAAAGATGGTATATAATATTGATTGATAATCCTTTTCCAATTGTAATCGTAACCAATCACAAAGTTGTATAAAGAATTATCATCTAAGGTTAAATAGATATAAAATTGACATATAATGTGAATTTTTGACTAATTAATGCGTCGATATCTCAAATTTATGATTTTTTCACATCATTATGTGCTGGAACCCCAAAATTTAATATTGGACGACTTCAATCACCTGCTTTCTAATTAAACCAAATATCCTTATAATTCAACCATACTAATATAAGATGAAATGTTTCATAAATTATGAATCGTAAAAAAATATTGACTTATAATAAACTTAATAATATTTCCAATAGATAAGGTTTTTGATGTTATTTTGTGATTGGTTACTCAATGGATAATATTTAACATGGAATTCTATAGTATTCAAAACGTAGTAAAGACGATGTAAACATGCTTTCTAATGCTGGGAGACTTGATTTCTCATTCTGATTGATGTATCGTTCATTATAGAATTGTAATAGGAGTAGTAATAAAAAACTACGGTTTTCCTAACATTCGATCAATCTTTTATTTCCGGGGTATATAATAAACACGATTTCGAACTTCAAAGAATAAGGATAACCTAAAATGGAGTATAGTTATTCTAAAAAAATAAACTTGTACGGGTTTATATCTTGAATTAAATCTAATAGAAAAAAGACATAACGAAAATGAAAACTGATCAGACCGATTTAAGCATCTGGAAACACCTGAGGAACTAACGTATATAATCAGTATTGACTATAATCGTATTTTCATTGGTATTATCATACTTTACACCGTCTATATTAACTGACAGTGACATCTATCATTCAATAATGCTATATACATACAATAATTCAAAGAAAACACAGTTAACTAGTAGATTCATTGAATATATAGCAAAAATAAAATTGAATTACTAAATTTTGATTATAATACTAGTGATACCGTTGATTAATCATTCTAGTTGAAGATATAAAATTTATATTCGTATTTCGTCAAAGTTCATAAAAACGCTTAGAAACGCTTTTGATAATAACATTAGCCTACTATCTACAGGCTAACGGCTAAGTAAAAGATGAATCGAATAGTAAAATTAACATTACGCTATGTTGGAACCGAATAACCTTGGTAATATTAAGCTAATTGTATACCAATTTTACAATGGAACCACGAATTTAAATATTCGCATACCTTATAACCTGATCAATATGACCATCTATTCGAATTCGAATTCATAACACTAATGAATCTTCTTATAATGATTTCACTATGCAAACAAGAAAAAATTTGGTTTATATGAAGTTGTTAATACTATAATACATGATTAACGATAGATGTTATAACACCAAAATAAAAAAAAACACGACATAATGAAAATGATGATTGATTGAAATATATTATAATTCATGTGGAATAATTAATGTTTGGATATGCCTGTAAACCTCTTTATAAGTAGCAAGGATTGTCGCGACCACGTAAAAAGCTGTACACTTTTTTCAAAAGGGTAATAATTTCATTTTTACCTTTGACTTTCATTACAATTTTCGTATTAATCTATCCACTGATATTATTTAGTCATTACCCTGTTGAAAAAAAAGAAAAAAAATTCACAAAGGTACTCTACCAGCTAAACTGACAAAATATCTAGGCGATTAGTTCAATAAAGAAAATTAATTAGTAAAACCTATATTAATGAAACAACTGGAGCGCTGCTGATGTAAAAAATATACGATGTCATATTTTCTTAAATAAAATATCCTTACGGCTTGCGATGACAAATTTCAACCAGTATTGAAGGTAAATTTTCATGATTTCATTACCGCGTTTGAGAAAAATAGTGTCAAGAAAGTTGTTGCTTCTAGTCCTCTCCGATTGAATGAAAATACTTTTTAGCACCTAGTATTTGTTGTACCAGAGGATTGTATTTGCAATTTTCATGAGACTGCTTTCTCCCGAGACTGAATCCTTATAAGTTATCCTTCTCATAATTACTTATTGTTATTATATTTTTGTGGATTATTACCTTTAACTTAGTTTTAACTTCGAATACCGTTTCGAATCATACAATATGTTTACTCGTATAGACATAAAATAAATGAGTTTGTCAAGTGTAAAGATCAACCTATAGAAGATATTCGTAAAAAAATACAATAAAACATTACTTTACGTACCTAAAACGTAAAACTGGCGGCGAAAGTCTTCACACCCAACAAAGAGTTAGTAAAGACTAAGGAAGAATCTATGCAGAAGGTGGGAAATCTGGAAGGCTTATCTTTCATTCCAGTTCGGAATTTATAAGCTTTGAAAAATACTTCAAGAAACAAAAATCCGATGACGCTCAAATTCAAAGGAACCCATTTTTCGACAGTTTTAAAGAGAACCCATAATGAAGACGCTCTCGAAGGAAATATAAAAGTGTTTGAATATAACAGGTAAAGTCACTAAGTATAAGAGGGTCACAATGGTAACAGTTAGTAATTGGTACAACTTCATGTACTATACCTCTTAGCACCAAGGATGAGTAATTCACCGGCGATGTGGAGATTTCTGAGGAGCACTAATATTTACTAGTGAAAGTACTAGTATTGAATGGTACGGAGGATCAGTACAGAGATTCTTCCTGAGATAATACTTACAAGCATAGAATAACTAGTATCTACTATTACAAAGCTTCAACCTTTAATCGAAATATTTATAATGATATACTTGATTATATATCAGGATCTCTAGGTAGATTATAGAATACTTCAATCAACGAGCCTACACAATATCTTATGTTGTAGTACCATCAACACATCATCAGTACGATTGTACCCTATCATTTTACTATTCAACTGAATCCAGTTCTATGTTTTTTCTAACAATACATATCAAATTGTATACCTCTTCTGTACCTTCTAATATGTTTGAGGATGCACCCTCATCACTTATAAAACGTGGCTGGTTTCTTCTACTGGAACTGTCTTGATAAAGTACTCCTAATGATGGTAATTTTCTATAAAGGAACGTTACTGCCTATTGCCCCTCAGGTCCCACACAATCTATAGTGTTCTCTGCTCCTCTTGTTTCCTCATCCATTAGTTTCCCATAATCTATAGATAATCCCAATGCTTCAAAGGCTTGAGATCCTGAAGATCTGTTGAGGAAAATGCGAAAGACAGCTCGTAATGCCTGTAGTGATAAAGTTAGGGAAAAGCTTCAAACTGTTTGTACTAATCATCTAGACGATGAATTGGTAGAAGCTAGAGCTATATTTACTCTAAACTACCCGAAATAGGAAGAGCTTAAGTTAACTGTCGATTCATACGATAAACTGACAGCGTATATAAAGAAACTCCTCAAGAGCCCATAATTAATGAAGCCGTAACAACAGTAATCGACTGGTATCACCACACCGATAAATAAGGTTAAAAATATCCAAAATCCCTTTTGTTAACACTCAAGAAAAACACCTGCTTTCAAAACCTAAGTTAAAATAACTAAAAACATTAAAAACCTAGTCTTTACAAACATAAACACATGGATAATAGTAATCAAAAGATGTGGTATTATCGTTTACTATTTTTAAATGTTATAGTGTATTTTAAAGACTAAAATGAATATGTTATTCACAAAAACAAACTACATTTATTTATTCACGCCCATCGATTAAAATCTTACAGAAACCTTTAAAACTATAATTATACGAATCCAGTCCTCTCAAAACATCACTTCGTTTATTATTTCAGACATTTCAACTGTTGCTTTTACATTAAAAGTTAGTATGAGTCTTTTTTGAAGACCTTTAATATATGTTAAAGCACTGGTCCAATCCATTAAAAATAATCGTTTGAAAAACTTCGCTTTTTGTATCCTTTACATCAAGTTACCTGTACCCTTTTGATAAATTCATTCAAGAATACAAGAAAAGCCCTATTTTTTAAAGCCATCTCATCAAATATATTTAATATTCCCATGATATAGTAAGTTGTATTAGATCCGACTTTTTTTTCTAGATAGTATGTATGCAAAGTAAATTAAATAAAAGCGTGCGCTTCACACTGCGAGAAGTATTTTTGAATTTAAAAATAAAAGCGGACTTGCAAAAGAAAATAAGATATGAAATTAAAGCTTCTAACGAAAATTGTAAAACAACTTGACTACCTGTAATCAATATATCAGTTAGTTCACGAGAAATTGTCTTATATGATTTTTCAAAAACCATAAAATACAGGCTCTTAAGGTACTCCACCTAAATCTAAGAACATCCAAGTTCGGAAAATAAATCAAAAACGGATAGGAAGGGGATTTTATTACATTTAACAACAATATACCAAAAATAAAATACATTATATGTCGCTTGAACACGTCATGATATTACTACATATAATTTTGTAATAACACATTTAATTAAACTCATTTACTAAGTAAAAACATGTTTAAAATTAATATTGGAGTATTTTAGCCAAACAGATGCTTCATTTGATAAAGTTGTACCCGCTTTAAGGTATCTACTTTCAATGTTAGAAGATGCACTACGAACGTTGAATTCTTCACTTATAATGTCAAAGAATTCACTTTTTATATTATGCCCCTCACTTCTCACGTTAGCATACCAAAATAACTAATCCTATGATATGTAAAAAGCGGGTATTGCTTCCGTGCAAACCATATTATCAACTTGAAGCTAGTAGAACTTAACATTAAATCTGATTTATTTTCCTTTTTCTTTTAAATCCCAACATTATGGTCCAATTGACGAGCACTCGTCTCGTAGCTCGATTGAATAAAATTTACAATCATCCAAGTATATGTTCAATGATAATAAAAGATTGTTTACCATAAAATTTAAGGTGAAAAATACCCCGCATTACAAATAGCAAGCGGTATAATTTAATGAATAGGGTAATAAACAGTACAAATATTAGTTAAATTTCCTATAGTCCATAGTTTAATTATCATAATCTTTCACAAATGTTTCTATTTACCTAAGTTTTCTTTAACTCTGTATAGCCTATCAAAATATTATAGTTAGTATATAAGAGTTTGAGATTTACTTTTAGTTGATTTATCAACTAAAGAAACTAATACTACTATAAAGAGTAATTGCAACATTATATGAGCCATTATAAAAGAGTTTCTTTATAACTCTATCACTATAATTCCCTTAAAATCCTTCCATACTTCACTTTATCATATTAAGTTTGGTTGCATCAGCCTATTGTTAGTAGAGGAATCTTTTTAGATGTTAGATGGTCTTCAAATGAACAAAAAATAAGAACGTATCGACCTTATCTTTACCTTCTTTAATATTTATAAAAGCAGTTGATGGCGACCAAGGTTTCAATGAAAAACTCCGCAAAAAGAAGGGTGTACCCAAATCCTTAACAGCGTTTTAGAAATAATTACTAATTCAAAAAACAAAGATTGGAGCCTAATAGCTATCAAAGTCAGGTATGGCTTCAAGATTTGTAAAATAACCATTATATCCTTTGTGAAGGAACTGAAAGACGTTTGTTATATGCTGAACAAGATCATTAAAAGTATTAAGTGTACCATAGATTACTTAATCTTAGATGACGGCAAAAAGATTACTAATTACTTAGTCAGGATGATGTTCATTTAATAATTATTCAACATCAATTTCTTGAGCCATGTAATTCTCCAAATAAAAAGATTTCTGAACACTTCAATAAAATAATCTTGGACAAGATAAGGATTTGGATTGTTATGTGAAAGGTGTTATATTACTTGTAGCCTTACTTATATTAAATCGATATGATTATTACCAAATTACCGGTTAACAACAAACATTTTATTCAGCATATCAAACTATATCAAGAGTTTTATGATGAAGTTGAAGGATAAAGGGATTCAAACCCAACATGAAATTTACCTTAACTTCCGTCTGGGCCGTTATCGTCCACGTACATATTATAAGACGAGTTAAAGGCTAAAATATTAATTCAATATACGTAAGGTAAATCTTTTTATGGTAGTTTTCCGATATCACAAATTCCTGACATTTCTTTAGTTTCTGTGCTAAACCGGACTAGGAAATTTATGAGGATAATTGTGAAAACTTCTAATCTGACTTCCTTCGAAAAAGCATTATAACACATTAGAAATCTAATATAAAGGGAGAATAAATCAAGACTATTGAGGTCAATATCCATCATCACACTGTCACGAAGCTATGGATTTAAGGTAAAAAAATATATACATACTAAGCAGTTAAAAAACAAAAAATAGCTCGCAAGATGATATTATCAATATTATCATGGTTCAGTTTGTGGTTTTAGTTACTAAATAAGAAAAATGATTTACTATAATGGAAACATTGGGGATCTCATATGCCAATTACAGAAAAAAGGCTCTTTACTGTAAGATAATTAGCTTGCTGTTTTTTGGAGTCAATAAGGCCATTAAAAGGGATATTAACTACCATACTCTAAAGATAACAAAGGTTATTAAGGTTACGACTTATGTAAAAATTCAGATAAAAAGGTTCAATGTTAGAATTGTAATGTAAGCGTTTACGCAAAGGTATAATATTAATTATAATGAACATTTATTACTATGGCAAATTCTTACACATGGAGAATCCTCGTTACATTGATTTCGTTTTGAAGATTAGATATCAACGAAATTGAGATATATTGTTTTTAATTTGAATGGGAAATTTTAAAAAATGATATTGATTGAGACTCTAAATACTATGATAAACTTCTTTTTAGAACGTCTATAAAAAAACGGAGCTTTTCATCCTATGTTTACGAAGTTTTTCAACTACTCTTCACCCTTAACGGACTCAAACAGGCCTTGAAATAATGTTTCAAAAGGTTAAGGGTAATATGAAATACTCTCCAGTTTAAAAGGTGCAAATATAATCACACGGTATATATTAATTGTTACTGTTTACTTATTATCTGTACTTACATTGTCAACGTTCTCATTATATGCCTTTACTCAAAGTTTTTGAATTGTTTCAATGCGAATGATCGAAATCAATTTAAGTATAAGAATGTAAAGGAGTCAGAATTCTTTTTAGGGGTACGTTTCTTAAGGAATAGGGATGTATACACGATTCTATTTGCACAGAATGCGTATATTTAAAGGGTTCTATATTTTAGGTAAGAAAATACGTCGGGTTTACATCTGTATTGCTACTGGATCATCTTTTATGCCATGTTAGATAGAAATTAGGCTGATATATTAGTGACCAAATCGTATAAGTTAAATGTTAGGGCTTTCAGCTATTTGATATAGTAGATCAGGCCAGTTATTGCCGTCTTTATATTAACATTTTTATGTTTTTGATAGTGTCTTTTACTCAAATATTTTACATTTATGAATTCCATATTTAGATACTTTATAAAATACAAATTTACGAGTTACAAATAGGTCGTGAATAATTATCAGCATATTGGTATTGAAACGTCAGACTTCGGCCAAAATCACTTAAGAAACTCCCACAAGCTTCAAATTAATGGCTGTAACAATTGCTATTCAAAGAGTAATAAGGCTACTAGGAAGTCTATCTATGAATATATGGTTTCAATATTCAAATGCGTGGTTAATTGGGTATGTAAGCGAGGATTTATAGTATACCACTTCTATTTGGTTGCTCAAAGTATTGAAGTGATTAGATTACTTAAATTAAGTTTTGGATGGAGAATTGGTTAACAAAGTAACAAGTTTACATTATCTTTACGATGGACTATAATAATTAAGGAGCTATTAAGCTTTTTTGGACCTCAAAATATTATTATCGTATTTTATCCGTACCTTTTAAAAGACATTTTTTGAGGGATGAGTTGAAGGGAACTAAAATAAAAATTAAGTGGGTTGTTACAGATGAATAATTGGTTGATGAGTTGTATTATGGTCCGATATACGATGGTATGCCAAGTAGGTGACAAATAGAGTTTACTATTGAGGTACTACGGAAGACTATAAGAGGCTACCCTGGCCTATCGTGCAGTAACTATGGGTATGGCCTGCGCCCAGCCCGTCATGTGCCTTCATACGTGCCGTACACGGACCGCGCCTGGTCCCCTTCCTTTGTTACAGTAAAAAAGTGTTTATATTATATAGAAGTTAATAAAAACGAGGTACCAAGTAAATTAATTCGTATTAACATTAGCATTTTCACCCGTTTTAACAACAATAATCAACGTTTCATTAACGTAGTTGAATCCGGTTTTAACGTATGTTCAAGGTGGTGAAATGGAAATAAAATAATTAAAACGAGGGTATTCAGTCAATCAATATAAAAGCTAAGGTTTCACTTATTTAATTAGACCTTACTCGAAGTATCGAATATCCTGGCTTCAAATTCTTTCCTTGCCTTTAATATTTTCATTCTAACTTTTACTTTATCTCATTGTAATTATAAATTATGGTTATCAATATTTTCTATTATTCACGGTCTTTTTAGTTTTAAATCGTAAATAGATCTTACTTTCGATGAAACTAAACCTGAAGCAGCGTTTCCATACATAATTATTCAGCTCTTTTAACTGTTTTGAAATCGTGGTTAAGATTTCTTAAAATCCCTCTGGATAAACAGGTTCAAAAAATCTATATCTATAAAGTTTTCTCTGATTTTAGAAATTTCGGGGGATTTCTTATGTTCCCGATTGTTCTTCGATACTTGAAATAAATTATGATGTTGTCTTATATCACATTTTGTTTTTTACCTTTTAGTATCAACTACATTTTATAACTGTCAACGATATTTATATTTTTATCCCACTGGTTAACCTTTTATACGTTATTTGGCTGAAGGCTTTTTATATTTATAAGTTCTATTATTGTCGTTATTTCCTCGTTTACGGATGCCGTTGATTAGCTGCATCACTATTTATTGGATGGGGTAAGAGCTAGTAACGCATTGAGGGCTGGGGGTAGCGGGGAATTTGACAGCAAAAAGAGAGGTAAAAGTAGGAACGGGTGCGACGTAGGTGGGTTTATCAACAATAAAACCCGTCTCCCTGTTATTGTAGAAATCGTCGCCTTCATCTCCGGTTAGATATTTTGGTGGTGGTAATGCCTCGCCGACTTATTAACGTCACGGTTGCGGTTTACGCTACACTGCCTTTCTCTGACTTAACGGCGGTATAAATGGGTCGCTATAAGTCGATTATACGCCTAGATGGCGCTTCTATGGCAATTATTTAACATAAAATTCGTTGTTAGTTCTTATTGAAGATGATTTGATATAATCTGTATATAGTTATATTTCGAGTAATTGCGGTCGACGTGTGCATATAGCGGAGGGAATAGGGGTAGGATGAGGAATAGGAGGGATGAGGGAGTGGCAGTAGGCGCGAAAAGCCTGTTTTGGGGTGGTAAACAATTTAGAAGGGGCTTAGAGGTGCGAATGTTGGCGTACTGTACATTGGAGGTGGGTTTTTTTCGAAATGATAATATTTTATACGTTTGTATAGGAACCTATTGTTACTACCCAAGTATGATGTTGGGCTAGGAAGCAAGTCAGTATGCAGCTGAGTCACTTAGAGCCTGTATTCCAACACATCAGGTGGGGAACACCTCTCCTTTGTTAGCAGGGAAATGACTAAGCCAATCACGTGATTAGGATCAGTGGGATCAGTACTAATGCAAGTGATCCAGGATCAGTGGGCTTACACTGATCCAAGGGATCCATTACTAAAGACGGTATGAAGGCACAGATATATAAGGACACGGTCATCACCACATAGATAGTATTTCCTTCATATCTCTTCAGTTATCAACCTAAGTATTCAGTCTCAATATATTCTGAATAGCCTCACGGCTTTTAATCATTACTTGCACGGTTGTGATATTGTTCACTCAGCACCACTGCTACGTTCTTAAGAACATAAACCCTCTAACACCCTCTATATACTCACGGGTATTTAGTGTGATCATTACACCTATATTATGGAACGGCCCGCCGCGCCATAGGATCCTGAGTCGTTGGGTATATAGTATAGTGGAACTTAATGATAMGTGTGGCATCTTGTTGTTATATAGGCTAAGTATTAGGATTAAAGGAGGTTCAAATAAAACGTCGCCTTTTTTACTTGAGATTTATTATACGGGCTACCCTAGATATTCAGTTCCTCCCACGATACGTTTATATAATAATGGGCTACAACTAACGTGTATATACGCCAGTATATATACTTATATGGGTGTTTACGTATCTTGACGCCTTTTACCTTTGCCTATTATTATACAGACTCTTTCTTTCTTACCCACGATTTACATAACTTATTTTCGAAAGCCTATATAATTATATCCATGACGTAACTAGAAGTTATACAGAGATTGAGACAGAAATGGTACCCTATTAAACTAGGTCTATATGCCATACGACTACGGGTTTCGGAATTACTGGGTACTTCAAGTACTTAATTGAAGGGATGACGTAGGTTTTTGTGGGAACATATAAGCCTTAATGGTGCCTATGTTACGATCCCTTTTGCTGGTCTCTATAGGAATATTTGGTAGCGGCTAGTAATACTCTAGAAGTCAACATTGACTATCGATGTTAAATAAATAAAAATTACTTTACAATATATTGCAATTTTGATTTCAATAAATATTAATATTATATTTAAACCCATATCATTCTTTTCCTATCGTATGACGATATTGGAGGTATCATTATGATGAAATACGATTGAAGGACTGACATTACTCTAAAATATGTAAGACTTTAAGAAAGAGAAGGTTATTATCATATATAGGAACAGAAAATCGCACCGATACAAAAGTTCGCTTAAAATATTATTTTTACTATTCTCTACGTTATGTTCCATTGAACTCGTAAAACTATAACCGTGAATACATGGCTTTCGTCTATTTCTCTTCAACATATCAATAAGTTGCTAATCCTTGAACAATGTGTTATCATAAACAATAAACCTCTTTATATTTTTCAAGGTTTTATACCTCTATCGGATAAAAACCTCTAAGGTCAATTATTTCCTTACCACTTAAAATCATATTATATATACATATATATATTTACAAACCGATTGGCACAAGTTTTCATAGAGCTTCAAAATATTTGTTTTACTCACAATTATAGGGAAATCTCTGAATATCTCGCAAAATACTAATAAGTTGTTGTATTGAGCCTTATTCGCGTAATTAAAGATTTAATAGGTATCTTCATACTCTCCGTCGAGAACCCTGATAGTAACTTACATTTTGATATCTATTACCAGCGATAGAACGCTAATAATAAAACTGCAGAATATTCATCACGTTTTATCGCTAAAGAGATCAATCGCCAATATCTTACGATCTAAATAATTTACTACACTTGACGTTAAACCCGTTTTGTTCAAACTTGATATTCGGGAGGGCGACGGGTAAACAACCGCATATTGTACACGTTTTGGAATTTTGGAAAGGCCAACTACTTCTTTTGGGTCTTCCAACGCATAAACGTCCCATAAAGTATATTTTTAGACCTGAATACACC
>JASMMZ010000002.1:277718-289727 GCA_038502455.1 Anisogramma anomala | reverse complement strand
CAACGTTAATAGTCAGTACTTAGTACAACCACAAGTACTAGATACGTTACAACACCAAAAGACGAGGAATTCACTAGGATAAGGGGAACCCAGCTRAAGATGATGACATATACTAAATACATTAGTATTTCCTAGTGCAAGTACTATTATTAACCAGTACTGAGRCTAGTACGGAAAACTAGTGAGATGGAAGCCAGCTGTCTTTTCAATTACCTACAAATACTAGGGAACTAGTACTTACTAGTATAAACTAGTAGTAACTAGTACAAAGTCGACCTTTGTAATGATCTTTATACCGATGCACTTGATCATATATCAAGCCATGTTCTTCTCCATGTATATTATAAAATACGTAAGTCTATAAGCTAACGTAATATATTCTTATATAATAACTTCAACACATCATTCATACGATTGACTCCTACTATTTCATTTCTCCTGATCATGTGAAATGTAYCTTTTACAGCATAAATCAAAATTACTAATTTTTCCAGATTTTCTAATACCTTGAAGGATACCTCACGGACATTCACAAAAAAGGGATCTCGATTTCTAACACTAAAACTATCCTACAGCAGTATCAGTGATAATTATCCCCCTTACAAAGGACTGTTATTACTTCCAGTCCCGTAATAAGTAAAGGCTTTTCTATTCCTCCAGAGACTTCATCCCTTCGCTTCCTACGCTTTAAGGTTACTATTATTWCTTCAAGGGCCTTAAMCCCTGAATATTTATTKAKGCTGGAATTAAAWAWARCTTGTAATACCAGTAGGGCYAAAATTCAATAAGAAATCCAAGCTTTCAATTCTCATGATYTTGATAATAATGAGGTAGARGCTAGGGCTAAGTATATCAGTTCMTTGAAYATTTCAGAATAMGAAAAACTCAAATTAGCTATCGAATTATATAAAAAACATCAGCTRAGTTTAAGAAACGCTTTAAAAGATCAAAAAATGCTGGAACTACTTTAATACACAGTTTACATTGCACCTATGAAATAAAACAAAGACATTAAAAACCTTGTTTTAATGWTAAAAAAARGATGCAACTATTAAAGCCTAAGTAACAATSACTRAAGAACTCTAAAAAAGTTGATYATTACAAATATAAACACTTAGMAAACAAYAATGAAATGATRTGTTGTTGACAATAATTGTTGTAGTATCTTTAGAGGTATCTTCATGATTCATATAAATATTATATTGACCTATTGTATTGACATAAAACAAATACATTGACCTATTTACACCCATCAACTATAGTTTTAACAAAATTTTAAAACTGATGCTTACTATCATTTACAACAACCAGATAATTGTTTATTTCATAACTTTCGACCTTTCCACAGTCATCATTAGTAGTGCGAACCTATGTTAAGCCCTTTTGATATAGAATAATATTTGCTAAGGTATAAGACTGATCTACTATTAATTTTTTTTTAAGAAACTAAGTTACCTACGACCCTTACACAATTCCTTCTCAGCTCTCTATGTAGCAGCATTAAAGAACACCAAAAAAAATTATTTATGAAAGTCATTGGATCGAGTATATTAAATACTATATTTAATTTCTATCTTGTATTGAATGTGAAGTTTTTGTTTCAACGGTCTGTAAATGAAGTATATGAATGAAAACCACGCCTTTCTTACTTCGTAAACTACAATCTAACTCCCCGAATGACAAAAAAACATTAACAACAAAAAAAACCAATTCTGTCCCTTAACAAACGCTAAAGAACAAAACTATGAATTCAAATAAACGTATCAGCCAATTTAGGAAGAATTGCCTCGCCGGATCTATTAAAAGGAATTTGGCAAAAGGCTATTAGGCAGTTCACTCAAATCTACGGCCGTTTAAACCTGGTAAATCTATTAGAAAGCAAGAACAAGCAGGCTTCATTGTAATTCGCATCGATAACAAAAACCTTCACCATAAGCAGCACTACAACTTTATATTAATACATCAAATTTCGCAGTTAATTTTCTAATTGAACTGGTAGATTGTATAAGGCCTTATACTAGCCGCTACACTAGAGATTTTTGCCCAATTAAAAACTGTTTCCTACAAAGAAGATTCCGCTTTAAGGCATTTACTTTCATTATCAAAGGATATACTTTTTCCTTAATGGCCACACTTTTTACGTTCATCCACCAAAACTACCAATTAAATTCCGTGCCAAAAAAGGGGAGTACCGGCATATAAGCTTCATTTTCAACTTCAAACCGTAAAAACTTAACATAAAGTCTTTATAGTTTTTTTTCTCTCTAGGCCACTACACCGTTTTATAGTTAATGACCTTCAGTTTCGAAATAATGTAAATACTACCTCTATCTCATTATTTCATATTTAAAAGATAAGAAACACATCTTTCAACTCGAAATACAAAGTAAGAACAACCTCAAATTACAAATAGCGGGTAGTAAAAAAAAACTTTCATAACAATGAACAATACAAATATAAGTTAAATTTAATAAAGGTCACAATTCGCTTAATTTCAACATTTATTTCTACTGCAGTAAATTTATTATAAATCTGACCAGTTCATCAAAACATAACAATTTGATTATGAGGTTTGGAGACTCATCTTTGGTTAATTTACGAGGTGAAGACACAATTTCTACCATAATTAAAGACTACAACTTCATATTGTCCTGGAAACAATTAAATTATCACGCCATAATTCCTACAGTGTCCTTCAATGATTATCTCCAGCGTATTAAGTTTAATTACGTTAGCTCGAAATCAGTAGAAAAATCACTTGAGTCATTGGATGGTCTTAAAAGGGATTGGAAAGATAAAACTTTTGACCTCTTTTATTCTTTATATAAGTCGTTCATAATCAGTCGATGACAAAAAATCCTTCAATACGAACCCCCCCCCCCTGAAAAAAAGGGTTCATCTAAACCATTAAAAGCTTCCTGGAAACAACGGCTAGTTCAAAAGGCGAATGAACTAGCGAAATTACTACTAAGGTTAAGTATAATAATAGAATCTGTATTATAGTCATTAAATTCCCTGGTGAAAGATTAAAAGCCTTTTGTTAGTTGTCAAATGTAAATATAAAACGGATTGAATATATTATCAATTACTTCATCCTCAGTCAAATAAATGAGCTTATAAACTATTCAGTTGGAGAGAAATCCGTTAATCACGTATTTAACTTTAAGTTATCCCTACTATATACTCCTAAAAACGATGGAGTATAATTTTTTTTAAACAGAATGGATTTTAAGAAGATGGGATCTAAAACCGTTACTGAAAAAATACCACATTACTTGTAACCGGACCCAGTCCAAACAACTATTGTTATAGCTAACCAAACTATCCAAAATTGCAGTAGGATCCAATATATCAATCCTTACTAGAGCCTTTACAATAAAGTATGGAGTAATGGGAACTGTAGACCCAACATTAAGTTTTTCTTAACACTAAGTTTCGTTATTATCGTACACATATCTTTGGTAAAACGAATAAATGGTTTAATGACTAATTTAATAGAAAAGAAGAAAAAAGATTGTGGCAGTTTTCAAATATCAAGAAACCTTAGCATATATTTAAATTTTACTTGTCAGATTAACTATAAACTTCAACCAAGACGATCTTTAATACTTTAAGCATGACTTTCTATAAAAAAAAACATTACGGAATTTCGAATCAGAGTAGAAATGGATAAAACTCTATTAAAGTTGGTACCCTTTATTAGACTATTATTGCAGCTCCAAACTTTAAGATAAAACATCGTTTTCACCAAGCAATGATAAAGATAGTAACAGCTTGCCAGCCAATCTGCTAGTAAATACCGTTGATAATGATAAAATGATTCAGTTTATGCGGTTGTTAACTATAACACGATTCAGTTTATACTTTCAATCAGCAAATAAGAGAAACAGTTGACTACAAAAGAAGTGTTAGAGTACCCTACTGCTGAGCACTAGAAGGATGCCTACCAAATTTAAATACGCAGCTAGATATGTCACAACATCTTCAAGTCGTTTAAAAGTAATATCAAACGATATACCTTAACAGAAAAAAATGTTAAAAAAGGTTCCGACTGACTTTAAAATTTAAATCGAAAGAAATAATGTTAGGATCGTGATACGAATTTCTAAGTAAAGGTATAATATGAACTATACTGAAACCTTTGTTGTTATGATATAACCCTGTATGTAGAGGATCCTTGATATACTGACTGCTTTCTATGGATAGGATATTGATTAAATGGACATTTATTCGGCTTTTTTCAACAAGAAACTGGCAAATTTAATGTTAATGAAAATAACGGACACTATTATTGACTGATTATTGGAACATCTGGAGAAAAATGGGTAATCTTTGACACAACTATTAATTTAAGTTTCGAGCTTTTAATATCATTTTATAGATTAAAACAGGGTTTTATAAAATGGTTTAAAAGGTGAATGGTAGTATTTAAAACCTTCAAGTTTAAAATAATAAGCTTTAATAACGTGGTATAAATCAACTATCGCCGTTAACTCATTATATATACTGACTTCAATAATTTTCTAATGATAAGTTTTTATCTCAAATCTATTAAGACCGTTAACATGGATACTAGAAAGTGTTTCTTGTATAAGGACTTTATAGAGGCAAATCACTATGCATAGGTGTGTTTCTTGAGGAACAGATATGTGTATAGGATCATCTTTGCTTTAAATACTTATATATAAAGGGTTCCGTACTGTAGGATTAAAGAACGAAAACAATTTACAGGCCTACATTCCCATGAAAACTCTATCGATCGTTTATACTAAGCAACATAAAGATTGGTATCATATTAAATGAACAATTCAATATCAGTCACATGTTAGAGCTTTAGGTTACAAGATGAGCCTAACTAGGCTGAATATCACTTTTTTATGTTATTACCATCACTCTTTTAACTCAATCATTTACATGAAAACATAACCCTTATGAATTACATATTTTAATACTTGCAATAGTATAAAAACCATGGACTATAAATGTGTATTTAAGAACTATTAGTCTTTCCGCATTCAACCGCCATAGAATTTAGCCATGATTTGCATGAAGATTTCCACAGATTTCATATTGACGACTGTTTAAATTCCGACTGAAGTTGGGGAAAATCCATTAAAAATGGACCAATTAATAGGAAGTTTAAATCGTTAACAGAATAATTAAATTGGAATTTGAAAAATAATATAAAGTATACAGTTCTTTTATAGATACTAAAATCATAACATTGTTAAAGGTCATCCTAAGTATAGTGTTAATTAGAAATTTATTGACGGAAGTACGTATTCCTATTATTGTTACGATATAATATAATAATAAAGATACTATTAAGTAAATCAAAAAAACCCCAATTATCATCTACATACTTAACACATCCCCCGTAAAAAATCTTTTTAAAGGATGAAATTAAACGTGGATTTATGCAAATTGAATAGGTTTTTACAAATAAATAATTGGCTGAAAGACTGATAAAGCCACTTCTGAGGGCAAAACACGAAGTAATAATACATGGCTGGGCTTGGTTAATCTCGGTTAAGGTTAATAATATACTTGATGAACTGTCGTGTTTCAAGTTACCTTATATAGAATTGAAGTTACGGATGGTAGAGTAGATTTGCTACGAAATTTTATCCTTTGGGATATTAACTAAAGATATTTTGGGATTTTATCAGTATAAATTATATTTCATAGGTCCTCTTGCTTTATTCCTTTATTAACTTTACTTTCTTCACATTACATCTCTTTTACATTACTTTTCATCTTTTATTTTTACTTCTCTTCCATTCGGTTTTTCCTTTTTGAATGGATAGTATACTTTGAAGGGGTTTGTTAAATACAACAGGTACAGTCACTTAGAACACATAACAACAGGGTCACAATAGGGCTAGTTAATACTTAGCACAACCACAAGCATTTAACACGTCACAATACTTAAGGATAAAGAATTTAGTAAGATGAGTTAAACCTAGCTAAAGATGATGACATATATTAAAGATACTTGTATTTACTAGTGCATATACTCGTATAAACTAATACGGGGGCTAGTATGAAAGTCTAGTCAGTTGGAAGCCTGCTGCCTACTCTAGTATATACAAATACTGATAAACTATTGATGTCTGTTATAAACTAATACTAACTAATACAGAGTCTCGACCGTTGTCAAGAACTCTAGGAGGATACACTTGATTACATATCAAGCCCTTTCCTCCGCTATATATATTACAAAATGTGGAAATATATTGGCCTACAGAATATCCTAGCATGCATTAACTTCATCATAAGTATTGAAAACCAATTTACCGCGATTTGATAACTTTATTACTATTAGAATAACTTTTTTACCCCAGGTCTCAAAAATCGGTAACATGGTTGTGGTATATGCATAGATAAAGGCCCTCAAACAATTGTAGGTTAACGCCCTGTATGCATTCGGAGCACTCATTATAATTTACTTTAATAATGCGGAATAGTGGCCTTCTAAATCCGACCTGCTTTTCTATTATAAAAGGAAAGGGAACGCGTTTTTACTACGCGGTAACGGGTTTAGTAATTGTCACAACTTCATCGTGATTATGTAACTGATACAATAAGGTTTTTAAAAAACAAAATTAGACCTCTCGCTGACTTCGTAGAAGTTCACAAAGTAATTTGGTAATATATATCCCCCTTTTCTCTCCAAGCTTCATCACTGCATAGAAACATGTTTAATATTTTGAATTTATGTTAATGAATCCATATTTCTTGAAAGGTCATGCGTAGTAAATTTTCGGCCGAAACCGAAATCGTAAACGATGTTTTGGATAATTGGTACGAGTCATATTATATTTTCTTTTAGTGGTGTTATATCTCCAATGAACAGGTTTTCCGTAATATTATTGAAGTCTATAAAATATTGGCGTGACCTAATCATATTATTATCTGCCTATTAAAGGCGTACTAGGAGTTTGTAACATAATCCATTCATATATTGAATAATGAGTGTTTACGGTTCCCTATTTTCCTATAAATTTGGTCATAACCGAAAATATTCATTATATTCATGTTCAACGACCTAAACCTGTTATAACTACTTTCGTAGAGACATATTATTTTAATTTCGGTATATTCTCAAACGTTATATCATTTCCGCTCTTTAATGTTATATTAAATGCTTATGTCCTGAGGCCTCATCAGTGATTAATCAGGTCGAATGACACTAAAAAGATCTGCTTCGAACCTTATTACATCCCCCAACTAATTTATTGAGTCCTTTTTAAGAGATCGAAACGTTGTTTCCTTTATCTTCCGCAATGTGTAAGGCAATTTTAACTCTTCTTTACAAAATTCCTTAATATGAAAAAATCGGCGCTTAAAGTTTTATGTGTGTTAATTTACTTTCATTATGGGATTTTTTTACCCAAAATGTTGGTAACGGTTCAATATTGAACGGCGGTTACAAATTTTATAGACCTTAGTTGCAATAACCCTAATTTGTTCACCCTTTTCACGGTTATATATGTAATTTATATCTCGAACTTCGTAAATACTTTCACTAACCGTATCTTTATTTACAATAATAAATTCATTTCTTTTTAGATTTTAGATTTTCTTTAAATGAATATTCCCAGCATAAAAATATTCTATGGGTATCGACTTAGTAAACAATTAATAATAATTTGAGCTTTAATTTCAAATAAAAAACACTTATATGAATTACCGTTTGTCAGGATCAAATTTTTTTCACGAAACTTAATAACCTATTTGTTCATTTCGTAGCAAGGTTGGTATATACATTTATAACTTCCTTTTCAAATACCAATATCTCTCATGTACAATAGCTAAGCCTTTAATTAAACACAGGCTTTTGATAGAAACTTTATGCCGAATAACATATAGCGATAGATTGAAAAGATGAACGTCTTTAAAAAGAACTTTATTAAGTAATAAAAGTTGTGTTATCACAGCGCTTTCCGACAATTTTCACTGTTGTAATTATATATATTCACACCAATTACACAGTAAATTAGTATACAAAATGCTGGTAAAAAGACTTCAAAACTAAGTTATAATCTCATTAGTTGTTGCGGTAAAACCAATAGATTCGTCTTACAAAACTTCGCTTCACATTGCCGTGAATATGGATGCAAGTTTACCATCCAATAAAGTAGTTTTAGAATAATGATATATAAGATTTGTTTTGAGATTTTAAGCTGTCAAAGCTGAATACACATTTATTATACGTATTAAGAAATATGTTTTTTACTTCGCCGTTAAATACAATAAAATAAAGCGCAAATATTATAATAATAATTGGGTAAGAGTTTATTTATCTCATATACATATTTATTAGATACGAAATATCTCTGTACGGTAACGATAACGTCATTCCTCATTCACACATATCTTGAGATCATTTGATCACCTCATTATTAGAATTCCAATCTAATTAAAGAATCATTCATTTATATTCAATTATGATTTTAATAGCCTTCAGCAATCTGTTAATGCTTTTGTAAAAAAAATCTTCCAAAGTAATCATAAACAGGTAAAATGAGGAAACGACTTCCTTAACGAAAAAGATTAATACGCTACCCTGAATTGAAATTATACTACGATATTTACCTATGGATCCAAATAATCCTTCAACGAATCAATATAATTATATTAAATATACTTATTTTTTCTAACGATAACGTTATCCTAAAAATGTTTGATAATCATTAACCCATTGTTTATATCTTCAACACTGGGGTTACGAAATCTTTTCGAGTCTAAAAAACCTGTTCAATGAAAGCTTCGTAATTTAATATTTTTATTCGATCTATCACCCTTGTTTGAGTAGAACTTAAATGAATTTTACGTCATTTTCACAACCAAGGTTAACATTATTACCATGAAGTAAAGCTTAAAATATATTGAAATTGACGAAAATCAAGCCGTAAATAGATTAGATGACGTCGACATCATCTTTTCTCCACGTTTTTACAACAATAATTTACCATTTCTAACTGAAGTTAAATTTATATTCCAATTACAACCAATGGGTAACGAAGAAAAATACTAATTCTAACATCGAAATATAGTATTACCGCAATCCAAACTTTAGGTGTTTATGTATACGACTAAACCTATACTGGAATNGGCAATTTTAACTCTTCTTTACAAAATTCCTTAATATGAAAAAATCGGCGCTTAAAGTTTTATGTGTGTTAATTTACTTTCATTATGGGATTTTTTTACCCAAAATGTTGGTAACGGTTCAATATTGAACGGCGGTTACAAATTTTATAGACCTTAGTTGCAATAACCCTAATTTGTTCACCCTTTTCACGGTTATATATGTAATTTATATCTCGAACTTCGTAAATACTTTCACTAACCGTATCTTTATTTACAATAATAAATTCATTTCTTTTTAGATTTTAGATTTTCTTTAAATGAATATTCCCAGCATAAAAATATTCTATGGGTATCGACTTAGTAAACAATTAATAATAATTTGAGCTTTAATTTCAAATAAAAAACACTTATATGAATTACCGTTTGTCAGGATCAAATTTTTTTCACGAAACTTAATAACCTATTTGTTCATTTCGTAGCAAGGTTGGTATATACATTTATAACTTCCTTTTCAAATACCAATATCTCTCATGTACAATAGCTAAGCCTTTAATTAAACACAGGCTTTTGATAGAAACTTTATGCCGAATAACATATAGCGATAGATTGAAAAGATGAACGTCTTTAAAAAGAACTTTATTAAGTAATAAAAGTTGTGTTATCACAGCGCTTTCCGACAATTTTCACTGTTGTAATTATATATATTCACACCAATTACACAGTAAATTAGTATACAAAATGCTGGTAAAAAGACTTCAAAACTAAGTTATAATCTCATTAGTTGTTGCGGTAAAACCAATAGATTCGTCTTACAAAACTTCGCTTCACATTGCCGTGAATATGGATGCAAGTTTACCATCCAATAAAGTAGTTTTAGAATAATGATATATAAGATTTGTTTTGAGATTTTAAGCTGTCAAAGCTGAATACACATTTATTATACGTATTAAGAAATATGTTTTTTACTTCGCCGTTAAATACAATAAAATAAAGCGCAAATATTATAATAATAATTGGGTAAGAGTTTATTTATCTCATATACATATTTATTAGATACGAAATATCTCTGTACGGTAACGATAACGTCATTCCTCATTCACACATATCTTGAGATCATTTGATCACCTCATTATTAGAATTCCAATCTAATTAAAGAATCATTCATTTATATTCAATTATGATTTTAATAGCCTTCAGCAATCTGTTAATGCTTTTGTAAAAAAAATCTTCCAAAGTAATCATAAACAGGTAAAATGAGGAAACGACTTCCTTAACGAAAAAGATTAATACGCTACCCTGAATTGAAATTATACTACGATATTTACCTATGGATCCAAATAATCCTTCAACGAATCAATATAATTATATTAAATATACTTATTTTTTCTAACGATAACGTTATCCTAAAAATGTTTGATAATCATTAACCCATTGTTTATATCTTCAACACTGGGGTTACGAAATCTTTTCGAGTCTAAAAAACCTGTTCAATGAAAGCTTCGTAATTTAATATTTTTATTCGATCTATCACCCTTGTTTGAGTAGAACTTAAATGAATTTTACGTCATTTTCACAACCAAGGTTAACATTATTACCATGAAGTAAAGCTTAAAATATATTGAAATTGACGAAAATCAAGCCGTAAATAGATTAGATGACGTCGACATCATCTTTTCTCCACGTTTTTACAACAATAATTTACCATTTCTAACTGAAGTTAAATTTATATTCCAATTACAACCAATGGGTAACGAAGAAAAATACTAATTCTAACATCGAAATATAGTATTACCGCAATCCAAACTTTAGGTGTTTATGTATACGACTAAACCTATACTGGAATTTGGCAAATCTCGATATACAAACCTTGACACATCTATGCTACAGCTTTCTCGGCTTTTATTATATTGATTTTTATCTATGAAATGCAGCCATAAGGACTTAAATATATATTGTAGGTATTTTAAACCTCTTAATACAGAAGAACGTCATATTGGTTTCAATAGATAACAAAAAACCATATACCTAAAATATATCATGGCCACTCTAAAGTTTGGAAGCTTGGACCGCAATATCTCATATACTACCTGAATTCACGGCCACAGGAAATTTATATATACAGGTTATTTTCGGATTTTAATAGTTTCCGGATCATTGTTCACCTTACAAAGTGTCATTATACAAAAAGAAGAAATTAAATTATTGATTCAAAAAATTGGGTTTTCGTATGCCGATAACCATGAAATTTTACATCCGCCGGAATAACCCTTATTTTATGCCAACGAATTTGGAAAAATATAATTATAATTGAAATAATGAATTAAAAGTCTTAAATTTTTATTAACTTTACCGTTGCTACTACCAAAGCCTTTACTACCGCCACCCAACAGGTCTGGTTACATTTTTTTAAATATCACCAAGACGTACCTAATTTACCGCTAATATAGTACGGCCCTTGCTAATGTAAGAGATACACGTACAAGAAGGAAGGCACATAACTAGAATATTAATACCAATAAACAACCAACCTATTAAAAAATTCCTGTTTCCTAGTTACACATTACAATCCGTTGCATAAAATATTACAAATAAAAGCCTTGTATTAGACTAAAACAAATAGATTGAGTATAAAACAAAGTTTCATAAAAAGGTGACAATTTTCGAGAAACTGGTATACATAGGTCAAATTCCAGTTTAGCTTTATTATTAACTATATTGACTTTTACTGTATAATATAAATTTAACAAGTTTTACAAAAATTCATTACGTTTGTATGAGTTTGTCCACGTATAATATCATAGAGTATAGATGCTATCAATTGTATAGAAAACAATCAAATTCATAGATGTTAAATGAAATAAAGTCCGTCGCCTTTTATAACGTTTGAAAGTAAACAGAATCACACAAGAAACC
>JASMMZ010000002.1:234697-264402 GCA_038502455.1 Anisogramma anomala | reverse complement strand
AATGAAAGGTTATTCGCAATATGTTGCACTACAAAGAGAAATCATTATATCCACTGATATTAATCGTTACGATATTAACAATGTCAAATTGTACTTTTCCCTAAAAACATGACTATCGTTATTAGGGATAACTGAAATTTAAACTATTATAAAAGTAATTATGTTTTATATCCTTAATTCCTTCACTCCTTTCCTTCTTTGATGAAATAATATAAAGAACCTTGGTATTAATGTCGACGTTAACATAGAAAAACTGGTTAAAAACGGTTAGAGGTTTCTACTCGCCCTTAAGTAGAGGTATATATAGTTTTATTTTCAAAGCCCAAAAACAGTGTCATTATACCTAACGGAGCCGTAAATACGTTAATTACACCGACGTTCTAACTATCTAACTGTTAATAGGCTATATAAAGTCACAAAGTTCGAAAGTCATATTGATATAGAATATTTTTCCTTCAAAATCATTAAAAGATTTACCACAATTACCAAACGTATACCTTAACCCCTCGTAAATTGAATTTTATATTGAAAAAGGTCAAGAATGTTCAATATTAAATATTCATTAATATATTTTATTTGGATTAATAAATTGTTTTTTGCGTCGTAAATTTTGTAGTTTTCTTTACGAGGCCAAATTTCTAAAGCTTTTTTTGAACCAAGAATATATGGACACGCTTATGGATATTTTGAATTGATATATACCTTGGTTTACCTAATGTCGTCATTTATAATACTGGTATTAACCGTACCACAGTGTAATTTAAAAAAATAAAATGAAAAAATAAGTATTTAGTACAAATAGGTACCTGTAAAATACTACTAAAGCATTGAAAATATCAGCATGGAATACGCTCTAATTATCCTAACGTATAATATGTTTTCGTTAAAATTCAAAAGCTTTCCGGCCTCTAAGATACGATTATAAATGGTAGTAAAAGACTATAACGATATTATAGATCCTAACGGCTTAGTACCAACGCTCTTAATCATGAAAGCGTACTTACGCCTAATGAGGAAGTCTCCGCTTTCAGTAAGTATTCAAAAAATTATTACAACTTATAGCAAAGCTTTCAGGAAACTATTAAAATAATCGGAATGCTGCTAGGTCAATAATGCCCTTAATACCAAACACGGCCTTTTAAGATTCGACGTGCTTGCTATGCTGTTGCGAAGTAAAGTTCAAGTATAATAGGAAGCAGAGAAATGGGTGGGTCTATATAAAATATTAAATATCTTAAACTCGAAAGTAATTATCAAACTGTTAACGGTTTTATATCCTTTCAAACTACTTAAGTTGAGCCTTATATTTTTAGTGGTACTCAAAATAAAGACCCTTAAGTTAAACTACTGATCTAATACGAATCTTTTTCACTCGTTATGAATAATCTAATAAAATGCCGTCGGCGCGAGCGAGTCTCAAAGAAAAAAAAATTCATAAGGAGGAATATACACTAAGGCGTATCAACAATACTACTTAGGTACGCAAAAAAGGATAACAAACACCTGATACTAAAGCTCCGAGTATTAGGCTCTATTAATACCTTCTAAAAACATTTTAAAAAAAGTAATAGAGTCAAAATTAATGGCTTACTAATTCGAAAAGTTATGTAATTCTTGTCGAAAACTAACTTTAATCTTGAGACCCAAAACTTAACGATTTTTAGTTCAAAGATTATTTACGAGGTTAAAGGTAAAACCACGGGGTCACCATATGAAAAATCACTTTTAATCGTTTAAAGATACAAGAATGAAGCCAAAAATATATTTTTTATATAATCTTGAACTATTTAAAAGATAAGCTCAAGTTTAATGATTGCTTTAACAGTACGTTTGTTAATTGAAACATAAGGTAAATTTACACTTAATAGCTGTAATATAATGAAATATTATACGTAATCAGTAATGGATTTACCGCGGATTGTACTGTTTCAACTATTTTTGGAACTTCGTATTAGTTATCTTTTAGCTATGGTAATATATTATATTACGTTCTTATACGTATTAACCCAAGTAGAGTTCCACTGATCCCTAACCTACTAGGCGTACTTCAAATTACGGTTAACGATCAAATTCTTAATGTACGACTGGTACCTACTAATAACTTAAAAACCAACTTCTGTATATTAGGTATATAAACTAACAATGCCCTTTCAGATAGATCGGTTAGCTTTATAACATGGAAATAACAAGCGATAAAGTATTTTAAGTTTTGAAACTGTAAACCGGTAACGAAATTGATGGAAAACATTTAATTAAACTTTAATAAACTGTTAATCCGTATATTTGGTGTTAATACCGATATCAACTTTCGTCAAAAGGATTAAAACGCTATTTTGGCTATAACTGATAAGGTTAACGAGGTCAAGGCTGAACGATACCTAAAATAAAGTGTTTGAGATAGCTATATTACTTCTTTTTATCAATAAGAATCATTTTATGATTTATTAATTACGATAAAAGTATAATCGCTAATATATTGAGACTTCAACCGATAAAATAAAAGGCTTACATGGTAAATACAGAGCTTTGAGCGTGATATAAATACCTTCCTAATTGACTTTTGAAGGGCTCAGTTAATAATATTTATGCACAAATCTTTTGTAAATAACACCAAATTATTTTCGTAATTTGGACTTTAAATTACCCTAGTTAATCAAAATCGGTAAGAAAGACAATGTAGCATTATCGGCAACTTGATTTACTAAACCTTGGTTTAATGCAAAATTATTACACAAAACGTATTGGCTTGAAATATCTAGGATATATTGGCGGATTTCGACGTAAGTATAGCGGTGTAAAACGCTCTCAACATTATTACCAAGCAGCTAATGATATTTTTCATTCCGTTATTTATTGGTTTTATTTGTACCGATTGGAGGAGTCTTTTCCAATGCTTTTCGACATTCAGAACCACTAGTGAAAAACGCCTGATAATCAACGTAATGAAATTTCGTAAGGCCTATCAAGGGAAGAATATTAATGAGTTCTGATAAATCGACTTCACAGAAAACCTCGTTAACTCCATGACTAAGGCCTCGGTGAATAAAGTCTTAAAAACTTTTGTAGATAATAATAAACTAACTATACGAATCAAGGGCTACATTAATAACCTGCTCGAAAAGTCAGGATTACATAATGGCTGATAAAGGTATACCAGTAAACTGAAAGACTACCAGGGGATTAATAAAAGTAATTTATTTAAGTCGCATACTTAAAGTAAAGGACTGTAAAGYTTGMTGGTGAATAAACTTCRATTGAAATTCAATAAATTTATACCTCATKATAAAWGAGAAAGTAAGGTTAAATAGGGGTAATAAAGATGTAATTGGGTATAATTCAGCATGAGAGTTAACTGAAATAGACAGGGGTTTGACCAGTTGACAAAAAAGTAATTCATTGGTAACCGGAAAAGATTGGTCAGCTACACTAGCATACGCGCACAAACTAAAAATCCGCCAGTATTGGAATAGTACTACATACAGTGTAGTATATCAACTTTACTTATATTGAGGTTGACTATACTACAAGTTAAGTGTATTACTTTGTGGAGACTTACCGCATTGTATGTAAGTTAAGTGTAGTACGCTGCACTTCACTCTAGGGCACGGGCCAAGCACTTAGATATACAAAATACAGCGCATACCAGCTAGAGAACTGTAAAACCTAGAATAATACATCAACCATATAATCAATTCAATACTACTGTTACTTCAAAAACCAATCGAATCGACAACGTTGTAATATGTAAGGCCTAACAATACAGGGAACTATAATACTTGATAGAATTACGAAAAGAGGACGAAAGTTCGTTAAAATGTTATAAATCTCTTATTTATTTGTTGGGTACAGCCGTCTGTTAGTAAGTGGTATTCCATCGATACAATTTATTGAAATTTATTCAAAAATACAACGTTGTTTGAAAGATATTTACCCAATCCATGTTGCGATCGTTCACCTAAAATACAAGTAATTTGTAGAATTTCCATTATTCATTCCGAAAAAGTTTCGTATACGTTTTAATGGTTGAATATCCTTTTACATTTAATTAAATACACCCAAATAATCGGTTTCTGAAATTCAATAAATACCGTATGCTATTATCGGTAGTCGACATATCGATTATCAAATTATTTAAAATATAGGAGTAATAGCGATTTAAGAAAAGAGGGGTTAAATACACTATTATTATAGGGTACAATAGGACTTTATACCATCATAATTTGTATACATTTAATATAATAAACTAATATTTACTGTTATTTCATTCAATAGTCATCCTATTAAAGTAACAAGAAATATGATATCTTAACCTAATAACTTATAATCATCATGTTGTAGGTTAATTAAAAAATCTTGGTCTTCAACAGTTTTCAACTCGACCATTATCTAAGGCCGGGATAACGTAACGTAGTCTCCAAGTACATATGACAATCGGTAATATATACCGAATATTTTACCTTAACCGGAAAAAGATTATCGTTTTCAGCAACCATTAATAAATACACCATATATAATAGGTTGTTTATTACATTTTAATTTTTTAACTTCGTTAAAAAGCCTGGTTTCAAAATAAAACAACCATCCGATATTAATAAAAACGTCAGTATTAACGTAGGTTGAGCCTAAAACAGAATTATAATCGTCGACTCTTTGGTATTTCCCTATGTTTATAAAATCGAAGATGTAAATTCCGACCGGGTCCTAAAAGATGCCATTACCATCGATGCCTCGGGTTTTATTCGCTGCCCATTTAGGCTAATATTGTGGTGATTCAATGATAAGGCTTTCATTTCAATAAAATAATTTGTATACTGCGATGTTATAAACGTTTTTACAATGTATAAATTCATCGTTATGATATTTACATAGGTATATTAAAGGGTAAAAAGACCTATACGCGGCGTTTTTTATCCTTAGCTTAATTTTGTATGTAACGGATTCATATATTAGTATCAACACCTTAGGTATAATGCCGGTAATGTAAGTGACTTAGAAAAAAACGAACGAACTTCAGCTTATTCAACCTGATATTTTGTAATTAATCGTGGTAGAAAAAAATCTTTACATTTTTGGAACAACATTTAATGCAATGAACTTGTGAAAAATTGTATTTAATATTATTCTATCACCGATCGTTTATCATCTGGTTAGATAATAAACATGGTGAAGATATTAACTAATACTGATAACTCTACTTTTGAATGAGATATTATTGACAAAAAGCTTTTGAAATATACACGATCACTATATTTTACTTTCTACAATTGTATAAATTAATATATTACCGGTTTGAAAAAATATCATGATCTTTGTTTTAGTAAGTACCTTTTTAACCCTAAACCCAAATAATCAGCTCAGAATACCGGTTATCGGTAGAGGTTTTAATGCCCCAAAATAGTAATAGTAACGATTATATTTGCAACATTTAGAATATATATACGTTTCGATACGTTTTAACCTATTATATCCCACATTTCTTTAATTACCTAAGGTAATTCGTTAATTTGGAAATATTATTCATGAAATTCTGATAGACGATAATATAATCTGGAAAAAATCGGATTTTGAGAATATCAGGTAGGAATTCATCTCTGTAAATATATCGCATTTTTTTCGGAGTCGACTCGAATCCTTATACTGACCATTAAAATAATACAAAGGTATTTGACCTTTTCGATTACAAAATTACACATTTTTTAGCCCGAGTTTAACTGAATATTATGAAAACGAATAATAACCACAAGAATATTCGTTATATGGTTTTACTTGATATTTTTTTTTAAAGGTGGTTGGGGTAAACTATGATAAAAATAAATCAAATTCAAGTGAGTATAAAATTAATGTATCGTTAAAACGTTACTAGCGTTTCCGCTAACTGAAAAGTGGTAACAGACTATTCGAATAGGTCAAACGAATACGAAAAGCTATTCTTTCTTCTTATCTGAATATAACCCGGATACGGTAAAAACCGTTTGAATATTCATCTTCGTGAATTACAACAACTTCGATAACGTGCGTAGGGTTCTCTTAATAAAAGGTAAGGGGAAAATATCTTATTCTGTAATTGTATTTAAGTCTCAGTAGTCGACGTAAAATCGCTATCTCTCACTCCCCCCTCTAGAATTAAAAATCAATAATACAAACGTCATAAACTATAAGAAGCTCGTATAAACTTAACACTTGTTTAATAATTCAGAAACCTAATACCAGAGCTTTAAGTATTAATTTCATAAAAATGAATATGACGAACCTTATAATTTATCAAGTAAAAGTCGATTTTGGTTAATGAAAATATAAATATAGTAATGAAGTGTCCCAGGTACGGAGGTCAGGCTATGACCTTTTTCTTATTGAATAAATCTTGTAACTTCATTAATTTGAGTAAAAACAGTAACTTATTTTCCAATTTTTTATGACTATTAACGCTGGTAACTATAATATCCGCGTTTTTGCGAATGATCTTATAATCAACATAAGTTATAAATAATCCCTTGAACGTTCTATCTTTCATTAAAATCACGAAACTCAACCATCAAAAACCGATGTTATAACCCCACGAATATCTTCCTCCAAAAGCGTATTTTCATTACATCTTTAATTCATTCTTTTTAATAGTAAATTATTAAACAACATTCGTTAGCTTTTCAAGTCGCCTATTGATATTGAATCCAAAATAGACGGAGAATTATATCTCGCGTCATTTCGAAAAGAATTAATATTAATATTGATTTTTACTATTTATATTTTTAAGCGAAACTTGACTATATAGATAATACGCGTATTTAGCTATAATATTGTTACTATATACAAACTTCGGTGGTGTAATAACATAATTTACTTTATACTTAGCCGTTTTACTACGGAATCTTTAATAATATAATGATAATTACCGCTAAAATTAACCTCAGCATCTTGAAAGTGAGTATTATTCAAAAAATATCAAAAAAAAATATTTTTCAAACGTATTTTAATTAGATTTAACTCCTTTTTACTTGGTTAAATAATCAAGATGTTAAGCTTATATAAACTTTAAATGAAATTCGATTCAAAAGTTTAGCTTTTACTATCACTAAGAATAAGATACCTCTATCTATCTTTTCGACTTAAATCGTATATACTTCCATCTAAGGGAAAAACGAGTGGAATATGTAATCCCATTAGTATTTATTAGAATAGTTATTACGTAAATGATACCACATAACTGATTCAAACCGGCGCCTTTTCGGTGATAGTTACGTTACCTAAAATCTTGAATTTACAACTCATATCGGTTGGTTTCATTAAGATAATTAACTGAGATTAATTCAACTTTTTAACCAAAATACCTAATTGGTGTAAAACCCTATTATAGTTATATTTTTATCTGACGGCGACGTTTAAACGGGCCACGATTGCTATCGATCTATGCGTTGTTTTGAGTTTAAAAACGTTTACTTATGAGCAAATTCTTATTTTTGTTAAAATCGAAATATAATCGATACATCTAACGTTTACCATAGAATATTTGTTTCCAACGTATAGAAATGTAGGAAGTTATACTTAATGGTTAAAAGTATATACAAATCACTCGCCAACTTAAGTAACATTTGAAACATAATAGCAAACAATACTTATAAGCTTTTTTCACTTACAAGTAATCTTTCAAACCAGATGAAAACTTTCGCATCGTGATAAAATTCGTTAAAATAAAGTTTAATATAGTCAAAAAACTGATTCTTATCATAGATTTCAATATATCCATATTCATCAAAATATATTATAATCACTTCTTTTATAACCGGTATATAACACTTTCAAAGTCATTCGAAAACGGATTTCTGCTCGAGCCTCAAACCACAAAAGGGTATTTTTTCGGGTTAATCAAATTCAAAGTGACATATTGGTAAAATATTGGGGAAAAAAAATTCGGTAAAAGTGGTTGAATACGAAAAAACCTTTTGCTTTTAAAATAAACGTAAAATTCGCCTATTTCCAGATAACTCGTAGTGTTTCTATATTTATACGAGTACTAACGGTAGCTTTCATATCGAAACCCAGGTATTCGGTCTATTGAAAGCCGAATTTACTTTTAGATATTTTGAAGTTAATGATCGTCATGTTTGATATATTAAATTTTTTTAACCTTAATATTATTGTAGTTAATATTATTTTTGAAAAAGATTATGATATCGTTGAAGTAAACAAAATGGAATTTATTGATATACTGCGAAAATATGACCGGCATATAAAAGACAACGAAAATCGTAATAAGATATGGGAGAAATTTACAATGTATATGGATCATGGTTTTTAATTCGTTTCCCTTTTAAATGCTAAGTCAACAAGATTCGACTTTAATATTTCATTCATTAAATTACTCAACTCGCATTATATTCGTTTATGTTGATTAAAATACGTAAAATTGAATAAAAACATACTTTGATAATCGCTTTGAATAAATAATATTCGATATAATATGGTAACCTACCTTTTTTTTTTCAACTCATGGTACGGAAGTATACATTACAATACTATTTTAAAAAATATAACGCCAGTCAAATGACTCATTTAACGTTTTACTTAATACAAAAAGCTTATCCAGTGATTTAAAGTATCACGATCTCTACGAAACGTTTTAAGGTTAGTTTGAATTATCGTTTTGAAAAAGATTTCTTGTCGGTTTCAAAACGGTAAAAGTGTCGTTTATCCTCAAGAGATTTATTAAATTAGGCTAAAGTCTGGAAGACTTTGGAACTATTATCGTTAATAAAAAAAATGTAAATTCGGTGTAATTACTTTGCTAATATTGTCGAAGAAAACATCGAAAAGCTGTGAAATGTTGATTCGGTCGCTCCAGGTTTTTTGCAAAATAACATAAAACAGGGTGGCACCGACTTTTGTAATATCTTTAATATAAGACTAAATACAAGATCTCGAAATCAATAGTGACCCGCTTTTCTTAAAAGTAATACATATTATGAATCGGTGTAAGTAACTTATTAGTATTTAATTTAAAATTTACTTCAATTAACATTATGTTATACATAGGCGATATCATAAGTTTATACCCCATATCGATATTGATCGAAGTCTACGTTTAACCAGTTTATAAAGGAAATAAGTTGTAAATGAAATCGGGTATATAATATGTTGTTCAACTGAAATGTTGGGGTAGAATAAGAATACGAGATAATTTTAAACTGTGAATAAACTATTTATATACGATTTTATAATATTAATAACCTATATTTATTGAATTGTATATAAATTAAGTTGAATCATTAAATAAATTTTTCATCCCAAGAAAGTTATTTTAAAGACAGGGTGAACTAACCGAATCGAATTAAGAAAAATCCGACTTTTATATACAACTATATATGAAAGTTACACTTTTACCTTTTAATAAATGATTAAACTTTTGACTAAATTAAGGTAAATTTCTATGTTAGGTTCGACGTTAAATTTATGTATAGGTTACGTTTGTTTTTATTAGTAGGCACAAATATAATAGCAATCATACGCTTTATACCATACATATAGATTAAGGTTCTTACAATGAGAGTGTTCTGAGTAGTTAATCTAGGTCACGTAGTATTTGGAAACTGTTTCAAAAACATTTACAATAATTATAATAACATTTTCCTAACTTAATAGGTAGGTATATTATTACGACTAGTTTCTCTTCATGATATATTCTTAATATTAACGTTAGTATAATTAAAGTCACTGTACTTAATTCGTAGGTTATAGAATCGCCTTTTGATAAATTAGGTACAGGCAACCTATTCGTTATAATTTGCGAGTTTATTATAGGGTAATGACATATTAGTTGACGTTTCGGTAAGAATTTCTTTCGAAGTAGTAAATATAGCGGCGAAATTTTCGTTTATATAACAAAATTCCTTGAATAAGGCTTTCAAAACGTCGAAGAAAACGTAAAATCGTTTCAAGACTTCCTATTGAACATTCTTAAACCGAACGAGAACGGTTTATACCGTGTTACAATTCTGATAATAAACGAGAAATATAATTATAAAGGCATTAAAGTTGGTCGTAATGCATTGAACATTATGAGCAGAGTTATTTTTATTATGGGTTTTGTGAAACATTTGAATTATTAAAAAAATCATCGTGAAAATAAATTTTGTAATATTAATAAATTTCTTGATTTTACGTAACTTACGTAATATCGTAAATTTTGGATCACCAATATTGTAATATTCTATAAAAAAACTTAACTGGTACATAAATGAGTTTATGGCTAAATCGTTAACACATGTGAAATAAGGCGCCTATTAGAAAAGTACCATGTGCAGTGCAGTAAGCTAACTTCACTTACAGTAAAAGTGGCTATACTGAACTGCAAGTTGATTTTATTGCTTTTTATGGACTTACCTCATTGATTGTAAGTCGAGTGCGGTACGCCGAACTTTACACTAGGGCACAGGCCAAAAAATAGGTCATACAAAGTACATTACAAACCGGCTAGCCATCTACTCAACCTAAAACAATACATTCACAACTCAACTAATGAAAGAATTCTATTACTTCAACTAATCGAATCAATAATATTGTAACGATCTAAGGCCTTACTAATACTAATTAGTTCTTATTGGGTTAAAAATACATTAGGCAAGTACACAAAGAAACTACTTTTCTAATTACGATTTACGGTTAGAGCGGCTTGGATAGAGGAAAGATTTTAACGAAAGGCTTCTAGTATTACTGCGTTAGTCTACAACGATGGAAAAACAGAGAAAAGTTTTTGGGTTGCGTTAGCCCACAACGGCAATATAGATGTAAGTGATGTTATTGCTATTTAAAAGCACCAACAAATTTTTACAGATGCTATTTAAAGAAAAACTTTGAGATTGACTCTCCAAAGTCTTCAAATCGGAAAATTGGTAAACAGTTAAGTTAATACTCTTTCGAATAATTTTACTACAAGAAAAAACGACTCAATTTATATACAAAACAATTTATAACAAAAAACAACCTTCGACCTTAGATTTTACACTAAACCTTTTCCCATACTTCACAATTTACACTTCCTCCACATGAATTCAATCGTTAAGGTCGCTGTCCCGAAAAAAAATACCACGAATCGTGAAGTTGCGTCGCGAAAGTGATGTTACGCGACTCTATGCTAGATTTCCACGATCTCAAGCGACTTTACACCAAAAATTATCAAGTCTCTCGTCCTACACTTCTATCAAGTCCTATATAGTCCAAAATCTTAAAATATCTACCACAAGAGCTCACTTTAAATTAATTACAAACTCCGTTCGGAAAAAAGTAATTGGGGTGCTTGTAATTACTTTTACTTAATACTTTAACTGTTTCCTTTGGGGAGAAAACTAAACAGCTAATGGTGAACTTTGTCAGCAACTTTATCATTAATTAAAACAGCGACGAAAAACTCGACTACATTAGCCGTACCTTTCGTCAATATCGTAAGTTTTTCAATGACTAAACTATTAACATCTGAAAGAAAATTTAAAGAAACGATTAATTATAAGCTAAAGAAAAAACATAAACGGCGTGAGATTTATATATTTAAAAAACAAACTTAATTAAGCTAGCAAAATTTCTGTTTAAACTAACATAATTTTAAAAATTTCGTCAAGAACGACAACCTAAAAAAAAAAACGTATTTAAAAACTTAACGCTCCCATAGGCGGTTTAGGGGCCCTCCGCTTTACCCTTAGCTAAATTAAGCATTTTCATGTGCCGGCGATAAGGAACCTATTAACTTGTTCGGTACCTCAATAATACTACGTAATAACGCAGAGTACACACTTAGAAGAGATAGAACACGCGAAGGAAAATCCGCCAACTGGGTTAAAATTATTAACGTCGGCGTTTTATATTAATCAATTAAGTAAAATTGTCAAGCCTCTTCCAACCGTTAGATATAACTTCCCCCTTAACACTTTATTTCAAACCACCAAGCTTCCTAAGAATCTTTCTACAATAGGTTTGTCTATACACGAAATCCTATTATAAGTCCTCTTATAGGACTTTATTCCCTAGGCTAATAGACTAGTAGTTATTCTTAACATTGTGTTTCGGTAGCATCAAAGCTTAAATTTCCCGAAAACACCGATTAAGACTGTGATAATTATTTCGACTTGCGTAAAACCTGTCAAGATAATTAATATTGACTATGAACTTTTTACAGATTACTTGAGGATCTGAAACGAAGTAAATAAGTATGACAGTAAACCTCATAACCTTTTAGAAACCATGATAATACCCTTTTAAAACATTTACTAAAGGGAGGTCTTTCTTTCAAGTTTTTACTTACTATTCCCCAGAGTCCTTTCAGGTAATATTAGGGATTACTACTCTACCTTCCTTACTTGTGTTATCACATTTTGTGATATTTAATATGGTATGAAGAGCTACTTCAAATACGATATCCAACTTATTCAATACTATATAAACTGGGCTACTACGTGAATGACAATGATAGCGAAGAAGAAAAAGGAGAAAATACCAACGGATATCCTTGATCAAGTGTTTAATAAGTTAATGTTATACCAGTAGACAATAGTGAAAGCTCACGTTGGCGAAGCTATACTTCGTAAGCAGGTACCAGTAGTAGTTACAGATGTTAATGAATTCTAATACGCTTTTTAATGCTTGGATACCACTTACGAAGGCTTTTTTAACCAGTTATATTTTTCGACTACCAGTGTAATAACGCGTATACTCAAATTTCTTGGAATGTACCCATAAGTCGGAAATTTCCCTAAAGTGTATAAAAAAAACCTTACGCTGGTTAATTACGTTGACTATAAGTTTGACTATGAACTCTCTTAACTTTCAAGGTTTGACCTACTGGCTACCCACTGGAGGCAGAAACAATATTAACGCTAATAAAGCTAAGGTTCCGGTGAACCAATTAACCGTAAACACTATCATCGTAATAGTGGTAAAAGATACTATATTTATGGAAAGTCTAGCCATTAGTTAACTCCGTACCCTTCGGTTGATTAAAATAACATGAAGGTGATATACTATATCCTATACCCTACCACTTCTTAATAAAACGTCTTAAATCAAATCAAAGACTTCGAAGGCAACGAGATAATTTACGGCAATAATGGCCTTAAATAGATTAAGGAGCATAAAGATAATTCTTTTCATACAGCCCAATAATTAGCTGACTACGCATTTTTATACTCTTTAAGTGGTAAAAACCCTTAAATTAACCCTAATTCAACTCTTAACCCTTAATACACTTTTTATCTTCGCGATCATTATGTAGACTATACTTTTCAAGGTATTAAACAGATACAGGCGCAATGAGATGCTTAATAAGAGGCACTTTAAAATATTTGAAACTACGGAGGGAAAGTATTACAGTCACTGAGATTTACTATCAGGATATTGGTAAGGCTAAAGTCAGTTCTAAACTAGGCGAAAAACTATTATCACAAAGCATAACGGTAATTCAAACTGTTATGAGGGAAATCAATTTCCACAGCCTTAAGGTTATTACTCCTTTCCTTATTTACTTGTAGGATATAAAAACCCTCTGTATTAACTTTTAAATTAATGTATACGGGCTAGTTAAAAACGTCTAAAGGTTTCCTCCTGAGATTAAGTGGGTATACCTATATTTTTTTCTTTAAGATCAGGAGGTGGTGGTATTAAACCTGACTAAGCCGGATATACGTTAACAATATCGGAGTTTTCACCACCCAGCTGTTAAAAGGCTATACAAAGTTCCAAATTCTGTAAGGTATAAATATATAGAATACTTTACCCTAAAATCTGTTTCACAAATTTATCAATACTATCAAACATATATTTAATCCCCCTCAAAATGATCAAGTTTATTTTGAAAAACGATAAATACTTTAACTTGGAAATTCTTATCCATGTATATAACTTAAATAATGAGTTCGTTTTGCATGTCATTATCTCCGCAAACTTTTTTTATAAAGCCAAATTTTTAGAATTGATTTCGGCATAGCAAACATGGAAAAATTCATTGATTATATCAATTAAAACGTATTTAGGTCCACTTAATATCGACGTTTACGATGCTAATACCAACTTTACAACGGTAAAGCTTTAAAAGAATGTTAAGATAATAGGTATTTAATGTAAACAGGTATTTGTAAAAGCCCATTAAAACATTGGAAAAATTGGAAGGGTATATAACCTACTGCGCCAAGCATATAATATCCTTATTTTAGAAATTAAAAGCTTTATAGATCCGTAAACATACCTACAAACGTCGGTAAAAGGCCTAAACAATATTGTGGATCCTGATAACTGAATTTCAACGATACTAGTATTTGGAATGTACCTACTCCTAACGAGTGAATCTCCGCCCTTAGCAACTACTTAGAGATGTATTACAGCCAACAGCAGAGTTCTAAAGAATCTACGAAAAAATTTGTCACGTCGCTAGGGTAACAATATTCTTAAAACCAAAAAAAATCCCAATAAAAATCGATGTATTTTCTTTACCATTACAAAATGAAGTACTGATATAGCGAGAGCTGTGAAAATGCAAAGACCTGAATAGGTTCTTAAATATTGCGAATTTTGAAATGGTTTCGAAAACTATTAACGGTCCTATATTTTTCCGAACGACCTAGGTTAAGTTCCATACTAGGACTATTAATGATAAAAACCCTCAATCCAAGCGGCTAAGCCAATACAAACCTCCTCCACCCGTAACTAAAAAGTTGATAAAAAACCGCTGGTACTGCGGAACCCCGGAAAAAGAAAATTTCAAAAAGAAGAAATACACATCAGTTCGTATCTACAATATTGTTCAAGTGAACAGAAGAAAAGAATAACAAAAACTTAACACTGAAACTCCTAGCACAAGAGATTATCAAAACCTCTGAAAAACCTGTGAAATAAAGTAACAACATCTAAATCGATAGCCTGTTAACTGAATAGATTATACAAATCGTACCAAAACCCTATTTTAAACTTTAATACCCAAATATTACTGTCTTGAAGTCGATGATTATTTACAAGGTTAAAGAAAAAACTACCGGGCAACTATACACAAAGTTACGCTTCATCGTTTAATAATACCGCAGTGAAGTAAAATATTAAATCCTTACGTTGTCGCTAACGATTTAGAATATCAATTAACACTTAGTGGTTGATTTAACAATCAATTCACAAGGTAAAACTAAAGGTAAGTTTGTGTTGAATGATCGTGAAAAAACGTAAGCTTATATACATTTAAAAACCGACTTATAACAAATCGTACTGTTAAAACTAGCATAAAAACTACTTCTTATCTACCCATTATGGACGGTAATACGATATATCAAGCCGTTATACGTATTAGCTACAGTAACGTCCATGGATTTTTACTTACGAATCGTATTTCAAATTATGGCTAACAATGAACCTTTCAACGTATAATCCTGACTTATAAGTAATATAAAAAAGAGATATCAGCGTAATTCGTATTTGAACTAACGATACCTTTTTCGTATGAACAGCTGGTTTTATAACATTGAAACAGTAAGCGAATAAAGACTTGAAGTTCTACAACTGTAAAGAGGTAACGACGTAGGAAAAAGATAGCTAGCTTAACTTTAATAAATTATTAATCCTTGTACTTAGTGTCAATACCGGCTTTAGCTTTCGCTTAAAAAGATAAGACATCGTTTTGGATACAATTGACAAGAATAATATAGTCAAGGTTTATCGGTACTTAAAACAATATAATTGAGGTGACTAAATTGTTACCTTATACAAACTGGTGGCCTTTTACATCCTTTTCATTATGGAACAGTTAAAGGATCCAGCAAATAAAGACTTTAACCGACTAAAAAAAAGTATCCAGTGGCAAATGCGAAACCTAGACCTCGGAATTAATATATTTCTAATCGATTTATCGAAAGGAAGGTTAATGATTTAAACAAAATATTTTTTTGTCAATAGCATTGACATATTGTTACAAAACGGTTTTTTCAGAAACCTCGTCAACGAAGACAGGCGGAAAAACTAATAGAGTATTATCGGCGGCTTAATTTACAAACCTCTGTTAAGTACAGGAGCATTATAGGAAATGTATAGCTTTGAAAGTCTACGGTATAATGACGGGCTTCAACGTAAGAATAGCACCATGAGAAATTATTAATTGTATTACCAAACGGTAACAATAGGCTAACCATATAAATTGAAAGCTACGTTAATAGGCCTCTTGGCCAGCCTAAGGTATTTGAAGGCGACTCGGGTTACGCCGGCTGATTGAGAAACTGTCAGGGAATTGACGATGTGAACTTTTTTGATTAACACGGCCAATGTGGAGATCCATAAAGGCCTGCAACGGAAAACCTTTTTGCAGAAGTTAATGAACTTGGACTTCTAACTGACGGAGCAATTGAGAGTGAATAGGGTTAATTTGCATATAATGAGGTGCAATTCAGTCCAAAATCAATTGGAATGGACAAAGGGTTGCCAAGTTAACGCGGTTGCAATTTAATGTTAAAAGAAAAGAATTGGTCAATCACACTAGCATGCATGCTCAAATGAAAAAGCCGCTTGTATAAAAATAGTACTATACGCAGTGCAGTGCACTAACTTTACTTGTAGTAAAGTATGTGATACTGAATTACAAGTTAAGTGTATTACTTWATGTGGAATTATCGCATTGAGTTTAAGTCGAGTGCAGTACACTACACTTTACCTTAGGTTGTGAGCCAAGTAATTGACTATACAAAGTACGGTACAAACCGGCTAGCAGTCTACCAAACCTAAAACAATACATCTACCACTTGACCAATGCATTACTACTGTTATTTCGACCAATCAAATCGATAAAGTTAAAATGATTTAAGGTCCAACTAACAACGCCAATATTGTAATCGAAATTAAAATAGTTCGAATCGTCGTCTACGAAAAATCTAATACGGTTTCCAGTAAAAAACCGGCGTAATAGTTACATCATGCGTAAATCAAATAATTCAAACAATTCAAAAAGAGTTCCGCTTAAAAAACATAAATAAAGAAACAACTTTAAGTTATCGAAAAATATTAGTAAATGAGTTTAATATAATGGTGTTTCGTTATTTAAGGTATAAAGCATATGTACTGATAGCTTCATTACATTTAACGCGTTTTGTATATAAAATGAATAAATCCGGATCTATCTCTATAAGAAGTAAAATTTCATTAATAGCCATTTATAAAAAAAGAAATGAAACCCCTGTTAGGTAGCTGCTACGAAGCGGTAGAAAAAGGAGTACCCAGGCCATATAGCGTGTAAGGACATACTCTCATAAGGCTTTTGAGTGGCTCAAGAACGCCGTAAAAACAAAACAACTACTAGGGCTAGACTTCTAGTAACCACTAGACTAGAAATTAGTCTGTGACACCTGTAAGCTTTTTACAAGCCCATGCCAGACGTGGGTTTCGATCCCGCTCTTCGGTATATACAGGATTATTTCATATCAGCTAAATATACGCTGGATACATAGCACTGCCAGGTGATAATGAAATACAAAGAAGGGAAAAGACCTGGTATTGAAAACTTAAATTTATAAAACTTCAAGCTGATCATGATTAATACTCAAGGAAATTAAATAAATGTTAATAAATTATCAATCCATGTATGTAATATTGATGACGTCTATTTTCATTGCCGTTGAATTTAAAGAAATAATCAATGGACCAAAATTGATAAAGCAAATGTAATGGGGATTCAGAAAAAACTTGGCGCAATGTACTCATAGTAGTTATATCATGAATCTTTATATAAAGAAGACATTTTCCGACATATTAATTGCGGTATAAACGTAACCACAGAAAATTGATTTTATGACGGACGAAATCAATCATTTCTAGATGAATAAAGAATATAAATACAGGGGTTAATATAGTTTTTATCAACATATCAAAATCTAAGTTAATAATCATTACGAATGTTTTTTTCGCTAATAATATTTATTTTTCACGAAAGATACAATTCCTAATGATAATCGTTAACGAGAATATATTAAAGGATTATTAGTTTGCAATCAAATTAAATTTTATCTACAGGATCTTCGTAAATTAAAACAATATTACGTGCATCGTTGTTGCTTTCAACGTTTACCAATTAATAGCTGGCTTTAATATGAATATATTCGTATAAAAACGTGGTACATAATTTTTGAAGAACTAGTGATTCCACGTTTTCCGGTCTTCATTATTACCGATTCCAAAAACTTATTGAAAAAATATTCTTAACTGTAAAATATTAATTACAAACGTCTAATAATAGACGTATTTACCTTTCGCGAATCTTATGAAATCAAGGATAAGAAAAGGTCCAATAAATCAATGGAAAAGTTAACTCAACAGATAGTAAACAAAATTTACATCAAATAAAGCCCTAAAATGTTTATGAATAGCAATGGACTAACTATAAATTTTAGGGCTACATCTAGTAGCAACCTATTCATATATTATGTGACGTCAAACGGGAAGGAAATCTGGGGTAACCTAATAAACTGGAGAACTTCCAGAGGGGCAATGCTATTTCTAATTCGGAATCAATTCACTAGTGCAGTTGAGTTATATATATTGAATGATTCAAGTTAATGAGAGACACTGCATCTGTAAGTGAAATTAAAAGTGGAAAAAGTGTGGTTTTCAGACAAATTTTAACATGTAGTTTTAGGAACGAAGTTTCAGCAGTCAAAACTTATTTTTATAAGACTTCATGACATCAATACTAATACTACAAAATGAAAAGCCTTTATTATTAGAACAATATTGAAATACAATACAAACAAATATAACTGTATTGAAGGCAAACAAATTGCAGTGATGTGCTCAGTTGAGTATAGTTAAGAGCTAAGAAATTAGCATCACAAATTAATATACAAAACGGTTAGAAGTTCTCAGCTTCAAAAATAAATGTACCACTTGACTCCATAAACACTACTTTTATTTGAACACAAGTTCAATAAATAATATATTAATACATACAAGTCTATCAACAGTGTACATAATAATTTTGCGTCAAGAAAAAAGTAATAATACTAATAATAGTAATATTTTTCATTATTCAACCCCAATTAATAATCAGTTTGTCCAGGACTTTGTTAGAATTCAGTATGAATAATGAAAAACAGTAAGTTAGTTGATATTTCGAGTTAATTAGTTGGGTAACATTATATGTTTTGGAGTAAACTTTGATGATCTAGAGTTGTTTTACCCTTATTAATTAAGCAAGTAGGCATTGAAAATCTCACGTCCAATTAAAAATGCAATTATTAACATTATATAAAAGAAAACATTAAACTATATTCAAAAAATTATAGAACGCTTTACGTATGATTCAAATTCCATATTCTTTTTATCCTAAAATATAACAATTTTACTAAAGAGAAATATAATAAATATTGAATGATGTAAATAATAAGCCGGTTTCAGGGAATAATTGATTAAAAAAAATACGAATAACTGGTTTCATAGTCGATGAGAAACTTATGAAAGTTTAAAGGGATTCTTTTCGATGATATCGCTCATTAATCATTCATACGCAAATAACGTAAATTCAATCTACACGATAAATGATATGGTATAACTCGGTACCAAATACCTAATTAAAATCTTGGAAAATTAGTGATCTGGACTTGGTAACCTGTAATGAACTAGTTCTCAATAGTTAAATTTATTGAGAAAATAAACTGTTCGAGAACACATGAAGAAATATAGTCGTAAAAACATAAAACTGTATTACTGGTTACTGTATAATGCTGGGATGAAATTGAATATTACATTATAGTTGACGAGAATTTCAGAGAGGGGTGTTACAATTCTATATATACATCATAAAATTATGTACGAATATATAATATCTCCATTTATAATGGATATTTAATTGAAGAAAGTATTTTCTTCCCAAAAAACCTTATGGCCTTCGAAAATAAACTTTGTGACAATGGTAAAACAGGAAAGATATGTATTTAGAAAGAGGAAATTGATTATTTATATTGGGTAGGTAAATCATGGTTCCCAGCCTAAAAAAATAGGGGTTAAAAAGGTTATTAACCAAATTTCAATTGTTTTATAGTACCGTATTAGGGCACTGGAAAATTACTGAGTTATAATAAATAAATAAAACTCCAAACTAGCAAAGTAACTAAGCTATTATCAAGTATTTCAAATTTTGATGGTTTATAAAGAGAATAAGCAGAGTATTTATAACATAGAGTTTTCTATTCCATGCGTCTAGTTTTTTTTTTATACTTTCATAATATAAATATCGTTATTATATTCGATAGATCGTAAATGAACAGAATGTCGTATTTAAATGCGCACGATTTTTTCATTATCTTGTCAAAACCACAAAATCTCCAAATTATATTCTAAGAATAAACATCTTAAATGAATTTTCACTTAAGATCCTATTAAACAAAAAAAAATGTTTTCCTAGAAACAAATACTTGAGCACTTCAAAAAAAGATTATTCGTTATAGTTGCAACGGAAAGATAATGTGATATAAATTCACTATTTATGGGGCCAATGATAATGAAATATTTTTAATTATTATTGAAACAATTTAGAAAAGTATAGAAATTTAATAGCTTTCAATATCTAGGAAATATCCGTGTATTGTCGGATAAATTGTCGTTCTTGAGGGTTTATACGTACGTATATACAGGATTCGATAAGAATATGTAATGAATTGGTTTTTGAAACGGTAAATATTTTTCTTAATATATTGTATCTAAATTCAACCGCTATCAAAAAGCATTATACCCGTTTTAATTTGATTTTGTAATCGTTAAATGTATCATTCAGCTAAATAAATATATTTAGAGTACTAACAAAATGAAGCGAAAGTTTAAAGGGGCATTGAAAACGGTTAATATATTGTTAAAAGATAATTCATACTTTTTAAACCTGAATAAAGTCATCAACTCTTCAAAAGAAAATACTAAAAGCGGTATACCAATTATCAAATTTCGTAATACGACGTTGGTAAAAATATATTCAGATGTTGAATTTGGTAAGCTACTAATTCCGGAAAATATTAACGATCGTTTCCTTAATACACAGTAATACGTATTAGTTACCTATCATTATATGGTAAAGTTATTTGTAATTTACTAGAACTTGTAAATCGCCTCAACATTTTTTAAAAATTTATGCGAAGGTACCTGTTCAATTCCTGATGTTATAAATAAAACCGCAATCCAATAAGTTCGTTCACAGTTCTGGTGAATTTCTTTTTCGTAGTATTTCCTGTAATAGGCCTTCAAAGATTTTTATGAGCTGCTTTGAAATATTATTTTTAAAATTGATTCTATTATACTGTTTTAAACAAAAGAGTTGTATACTATCTAATAATATTGAGTCAAATAAATGTGGGAATTTCTAAAAGGTATTTGGAAACATATCATTAATAGTAACAATTTGTTTTGAAACCAGTGGTTTATTAATATTTTGATTGGATACGATTTTCAATTTCTTAGTGTAACTTGGTTTTTTATTTTTTTTCAGAGGATTTCATACAGTACCTTTATATTTTCTGTGTCGTATAACATTCATGTGGATAAAAATCCTCATCTGCTTACGATATAGCCAATGACCTATTTTATCAACATTATATACTTCTACAAATCATAAGTTATTTACTATTTTTTTATCAATAATTTATCTAAGATTACTTTTTTTCATAAAAAGGGCATAACGTATTCCTAGATACAATATTTATAACCATTCAAGTAAATGTTTTCATGTTTCGTTAAAGATTGGTATAGATCAATAACAATAATACATTTACTCAATCCAAGTATAACTGTGAGGAAATATAAAAAGAACAAGATAGGCCCAGTTGTTAGGTCGATAACGTATTGATAAATTAAAAACACTTACAAAATATATTTAGTAAAACTTTAACGAAGTAAATCTTATTAAGTTGTAAATCTACAAGAAAAACATTTTTACAAGCTGTAAATAAGTAACATCATCGAATCGAAAGATTTTCAAATTTAATACGCGATGATCTAAGAAAATTAGGTTTTCTATTCTTTAATGTTGATTATATTATTAATATTAAATGAGGCCTTCACTCGTATAAATCCTTATATCAAAATAAGTAGGGAATTTAACCGTATTTAACAGATAACTAAGAATTAGTTAGCAGTTTATAATATATTGTAAATACAAACTGATTTTTTTACAATATGGAAATTCTACTTAATTACCCAAAATAATACGTTGTTTTTTACAAATTCATAATATGTTCATACACGTTATTATAATTTATTTTATCCACTCTATACAGATATAAAATCAAATAAACACGCTGTCTCCACAATTATTTACTCTGTAGCTACCCTTTTCCGAACGATATCACTGTAAATATTATTGCTTATAAGCTTGGTATGGATACTATCGTCGTTATATCAGATGAAACATAAGACAACCAATATTGATGAGTTAAAACTATTATAGGCTAGTTCCTATGATATTTGTATCCAAAGATCTATCACTGATGATTGCCACGCTATAACGATGCTCTGGCGCCGCTCTTGAGCATGACTATACAATATGAACAATCATATGACCAGGTCACACCGTATTGTTAGTTTAATAGCAGAACATTACCAAGAGCTTATATCAATTCTTAATCAAGAATTATAGACAGTATCTAACAATTTTTAGCAACATCATTTGCTAAATACTTTCTCAAATCTCAGGTAATCTACTTATTATATACGTAGAGTTTATCGAAAGAGAATTTTGCGTTCACTAGGTTATCATCAACAATTCTAGAGATTATAATAAGTCTGGTGATCAATTTAGAAAGTATATTATGGTATTCAATTCATCAATCTTCTTAATAATAAAATAAGAAAAGATAACAACATTCATGAACACCTTTCTTTCAATTCGTTAGTCTAATAGTAACTGTTCGCGCTGAATTCTTCTTTTTTTAATAAGCTAAGAAAAAAAAAAAAAAGAAAAAGAATGACTGTTTTCGTAATTGCAGGCGTTATAGGTTGTAATATAGAATTTTGATATTCCTTTAAATTATTGAAAAAAAAAGGTAAAATAAATATTGTTTATATCAAAAACATTTCTATCTTGATATATTTTACGAATAATTGTAACCTATCACGTGAAAAAACGTAATTCAATACCGAAACACTTGACCGTTTCATTTAAAAGCTTTCGTTCAACCCGTCGATTGCCAATAAAATTAGGTTAATAGTCGGGTTAGTGGGCTAAATCGAGAGAATTCAAAATATTACCATTAGGAGGTACTTGTCCGCAGCACAAAATAGGAATTGCAAGTAATCCATAATAGTTTTATTTGTAGAATTAATATATTACGTATACCGCGCGATAACAACTCTCTTTTGAATACAAAATAATTTGTTAAACGCTGTAAATATTTCAATTTGGACAAAAATTACGTACAACGTTAACAGGTTGAATATACCTAATTATGGATACAAACAGATTTAATATATTAACTTAATACAATGAAATATATATAACTTATTCGCAAATGACATAATCTCATTCAATCAACCTCGCTGGTAATATTTTTGTATACCAGGCCTACTTATAAATCTACTCAATTTTTCAGGCTGCTCAATGTTTTTGAGACTTTTAATTATAATTAGTTTTCAACGCACGCGTTAAATAAATACTCACAAGAATGAAGGGTCAAATTAATGTAATCGTTAAAGGATGAAATGGCTAGAAATTAAAATGATTTGAAGAACATAGAAATACCGTCGACAATGCAAAATAGAAATTTATACACAAAGGAACTTAGCTGAAATTATCATTTCAAAAGGTTGGATACTATTTATAATTATTAATAAATAGAAAAAGTTAGAATTTTAATAAACGGCTATAGGCAATACATAGTAGATAGCCATATATCACGCAAAAATAAACTAATTTAATGTATAATTATAAGTAAAGGTGGAGCCGGTGACTTACATGTCATGGCTATCTTCTTAGCTGGAATTCGGCAGGCACTAGCCTATGATATCTAGCTCGAGTAGCTAGTGTCTTTATGGTTTAAGATACTGCACATTTTTCCTGTTGAAGAGGTTAACTATACATTGGTTGAAATAATTTTTTTTTGTGAGGATATATGACTTTATGTAAAGAATAATGATATTCAGGAAGTTTTACGTCATAACTTTCTACTTTTTCTTATTAACGTAGATTGTTTTAGTCTTTTTCATAGTTTCAATATACGTGTTTACTAAATGCGTCTTTTACAGGAAAATGATATTATATGAATCGTACGCCTTTTTAAGGAATTCTTTTTTTTTAAATCGGATATATCGATAGGAAAGCTCGTTCAATTTGTTGGAGTTTAGAGAGAGAAGCTACTAGTTATACTATCATTGGTTCCAGTATGCAGACGCTCCTCCCTTGGTGAACTTATGAGAACCGATGCTAGAAACTTCATTCAAATCAAATATTCGGAAAAACATATTGTTAAGGGTTTTTTTGATGATTTTAATACGGTTGATTGCAGCATAAGAATCTCTCTGTCAATTTCATTATAGATTTTGTTCCACCGATCACTATACTAAATCATTTACTATATCTCGATCAATAAAGGTCTTTTTTCAATTTCTGAAAGTAGTAGCACATTAGAGCACTTAGGAATTAGGGTTTCGCGATCTTTTATGAGTTTGATTTTGAGTAATATAATACGATCGCATGTAGTGGTATAATCAAGCTTCGTCGCCATCGATACCTTTATTTTTATCTTTGCTTAGCTATTTTAAAGTTGTATTTTTGGAGTCGCAAACGTAAAAGATTTCGGCAAACGTACTTTGATCGTTAGAAAGAAAGATGCCACGTTATAAAAATCAATGTTCAACTTTATTCGGATTACTTTGATGATTTTAAAATGCATGACATTCGAATAAGTACCGAAATATTTTTGAAAAATATGATAATTGTTAAAGATGTCATCAATTCATTCATCAACTTGGAATTCATAAATGAATTGGTCAATATAGGTTTTAGGTATTTTTATATTATAATTTGACTTTATAATATTGAAAGATAATCTTCAAGGTTTTATCTGTTTTTTGAGTAATTTTATTGGTTTTTTTAGCTCTTTGGATTTGTATATAATTAGTGCTTACTTGAGATTTTAGTGTAGCCATGTGATTTTATAATAAAATGTAATTTTCAGGTGGAGTTTTGGGCTTATCGGTTTGAAGTAGCGCTTTAACTATTTCTTAGGTTTGGTAATTTTATAACTTGATAGATCGCTTTGTGACGACATTTAGCTATGGATTTCGTGGTATAAATTTTTATAAGGGTTGGATAAAGATATTTTGGAGGCTTAGTGATATCGTCACCACTTTAATATACTTGTTAGTAGTAATAAAGGTAAAAAAATATCTCTTCTGTTACTAATATATATCAGTATTACGTCTAAGATGTAATGATCACACTAAATACACGTGAGTATGAAGAAGGTGTCAGAGGGTATATGTTATCAAGAAGGTAGCAGAGGTGCTGGGTGAACAAAATCGCCACCGTGCAAGTAATGTTCAAAAGCCGTCAGGCGATTCAGAATATACTGAGACTGAATACTTAGATTGACAACTGAAGAGCTATGAAGGAAATACTATCTATGGGGTGCTGACCGTGTCCTTATATCTTTTATCTTTCATACCGTCTTCAGTACTGTCCTGGGTATGATCATACTGTATCACTACAATCCTCTATTCTCTGGATCATCTTGAATCGCTATGATCCTTCATGGTCCATCACGTGACTTTGCTTCGTCATCATGGCTGACATAAGATATGTTCCCCGACTGATGTGTTAGACTTCAGGCTTCTCAGTGGCGCAGTTGCATACTGGCCCGTTTCCTAACCCAACCGCTGTCTGAGTTATGACACAAGATACCTCAAAAAAGCCATTCTACTACCGCTAAGTTTTCATAGGAATGGTGGCTTCTTCTTCTACCTATCTTATCTGTGATTAACTGAATAATTACTGAATAGTTTTGGTAGGCCTTTATCGTTGCAACGTAGTCAATTCGAATCGCTAGTTACAGTAACTGCTATATTGTATTGAAAGTGGTACGATATTTGGTTACCAAGTGGTAAAGGATAACTCGAGATGATGGTAATAATTCTTGATACATGTCTAGAAATATTGGACTGCAGGAAGAGAGTTAACAATAGTTATAAAGTGTTAGTATAATAGAAAAGAGGGGTAAATAATCATTGATAGAGATTATAATGAAACAATAATCCTTTTTCTCTTGTTAAATCTTACGCCATCCATCTAGTAACCAATAAAGACGTCTTATAATCTTGAAACTCCCCTATTTCACATTTTGATTTGAATAGAAACGAACAAAAAATATAATTCGAATGATACAAAAATAGAAAGCAAATAATAGTAAATAAAATCTCATGAACTTACATATACAGCCCATATAAATAAACATAAACTGATATATATACCAATACCAGAAAATGAACCTATAATATACGAATCTTAGCTGAAATTTCGAGTTTGGATAAAAAAAAATCATAATAGACCGAATAAGGCTGAAATACATGTAGTGTAAATACTAAAAAATATTGTTAACCTCATTGCACGGTTACAGTTACCAAATGAAAGTAATAATCCAATAAATTACAGTTTTTCAGAAGCGTTGAAATTGTAAAAAGAAGTAGAAACGAACATCCAACAAATGCAAATCAATACACGATGAACACTTATGGTGAGTTTTTCACGAACGTTTAAGAGGAAATTCGGCAAAATCGTAAACAATTAGCAGAAACTAAGTAATCAAACGTGAATATAAACTTCAAACTTTAAAAGAATTATAATGAAAAGGGGGATAAAATTTAAGGCAACAGAGTTATATAATAATATATCTTACGAGGAACAATAGAAATGAAATAAGCTCAAGATATAGTTTACCCCAAAGTTTAAATTACGATGAAGAAAATTTAAAATTGGTGTAGCTGTAGGTGCGAATTAGATTACACTGCGTATCATCTGATTACTGGTGAAATATACATATATACAATAAACGAGTTCGTAACAAAAAGTCCTTAAATATTATAAAACAAACCAATGATTATATCTTGACCTATCATGCGGATACCAGATGTGTCACCAATATGATACTACAGATAAGTATTAATAACCACCTATTTAACTCAAACTTGAAGGATGATAACTAAATGTAAATGGAGAATTTTGTATATAATATATTTTAGAAAATATCAATCCTAGAGATTGTTGCGATTAGCTTGCCCATAATCTCTTTTTCTTATAAAACGATGGAAAAAATAACATAAAAAATCATTTACAAATAGTTTGTTCATATAAATTATAACCAACCTAAATTTAAAGTTGACAAAGTTAGGTTAACGTATATTTGGTGTAATAGTAAACATATTGTATATATTTTGAATATTTCTTTAGAATACCGAAATAAAATTTCTATTATCATGTATGTAACTATAGTTGGGAATAATTAAAACTATGTACAGATAAAGAATAATATATAGAATAAATAGATAGAGTAAATGGATAAGATATTTAAATAAAACTAAAAATAGGATTTAATTATATAAATATGTTGCAACCATATTATCGTTTTTTCGCTTAACATAATCACATACGGATATAGAAAGGAACTTACATGCGAGGCCTAATATTGGTTAAAAATTGATGTTAAACGAACGAAGTATAGGATTTAAAATAAACTTAGTGATATAAAGGTTGCAGTAAATAATAATGGAAAATTTAGTTCAATATTAGGATTATAGCCTTATATGAGAAATTAATAATGAACATGGAAGCCTACGATTTATGAAGGATCACAAGGTGTTATAAGAAAGTGTAAGGAATGAATAGAATGAATTGGATATAAATACTAATATAATAGAAATAACTTAGTAAAAAACGTTAACATTCCAAAAAAAAAAATTGGTAATAAATCGATAATTGTAATTAAAGATTTTAATATATTAATTATATCTGTTCAATTTTTACCTATATAAGACGAGGAATCATGCGATATCATCGTATAAAAGAGGAAAAAATCTAGCCGATAAATTGTTCAAAAGTAAACTGTAATCTAGTGAAACCAAATTTTTTTTAATTAATGGTTTTAGAGTTCTAAACTATGTAATAAATGCTGGGGGAAAATACGTAATAATTTAGAGAATAATTTTACGAATTTTGGAAAGTAATATAACCAGAGTATGCAATGATTGCAAAATTTCTCGAATGAATAAATACCATCCCTATTCGACCATTTAAAGGTCATCGTAAAAACCGTTGGAATTCGCCTGATATTTCGCGAGTAATATATACTAATATTCATTGGTATATTTACTAAGACATATCGCAATATTGGAAAAATGAAAAACTGGTATAAGAGGATTCAACACTGTTTGATATATAATAATAGGTAGAGAAAACCTGGTAAAATATAAACATATTTTGTTCATATACACATCGATAATGACGATATTCCAGAATATTATTCTACCATGAACAAGAAAAATTCTCACTTGGGTATATTTCAGTGATATTCGTAATATTGATGTTAATTTTTCTTTAATTAGTCATGAATCATTAGTAATATTCATTACTCTTGAAATCACGATACAATTAAAAGTAAATATTTGAAAAGTTAACACCTTCATAATATTACTAATGGTGGATGAGAGTTATACAATATTATCTAATTATGTTATATATCCTTTTATCAGTAGTGATAACTTATTTTTAATTGATGAGTTTGTTACTTTCCATTAATATTTACACGATTCGTTCTTAAATTTCAAGCAGATATTCGCCACTCAACCATTAATTATTATGTAACTAATATTGTTATTTTCATTAGTCATAGTGAATACTTGGGAATGATTATAATTAAATACCGCGTGAAACTGTTTCTTATTATCATACGGTTAGTATAGATAAATGAGAATTAATTTAACAATCGGTGTTTGTTAGAGAAGTCGATCATGGAGGGTTAAGATTCAACTTTTCAGTTGAATGACGAAAATAAAATAATAACAAGTATCAAATATGTAAAAGACATCAAAGTGAAGTATTTAAGATGTTAAACAAGCCTTTTGATTATGTAAAGTATGTTCAATAAGAAAAACATTAATATGAAGGCGAGCCTAATACCCAAAAGTGGATACTCAGCAACAGAAAATCTTATTTATTAATATAAATAGAACGGTACACTCTAGAGACATTTTTATTTTACTTTTAACAAATTATATCATAACTCATGTGAAAACAGCTGAGGTAGGAAATTGAATCGACTTTATGATATCGCTACTTATTTTGTTGAATTTAAACTAGAGAACTAGTTTGGGAGTTTAAAATAACCCAGATATTCCTATAATAAGGTTGTCTTCATACAGAGATTCTATTTTAGAATCAAGGCTTCAGGAAGTTTTTTCTTTAAATAATCAAAATTTGAAGTATACTTACGATACTGGTCAAAGAAAAACAATAAATACCTTTTTGAATATAATTGTATCCCTTTGCGTAATTAAGAAATTGATCTTAATAACTTAAATGCTTATGAAATAAAGTAAAGTATTGGAATAGTATTGATTTCAGTTCAGTATATCAACTTTACTTATAGTAAGATTGACTATACTAACTGAAAGTTATGTGTATTGTTTTGTACGGGCCTACTATATTGGCTGCAAGTTAAGTGTAGTATGCGCTAATTTCA